>APFE031532965.1:257144-300986 GCA_000404065.3 Pinus taeda
TTTTTTGCAATGTCTCAAGTTGTCGTAGGCTAAGATTTTAAAATCACTATACATTTAACATTTTAAAAAAATTACTCTTGGTATAATAACTCTTTCATTCAGGTGTTCATTTTTAAAGGTTTTTTAGTCATAATTTTTTTCCATAATGTCATGTTTGAAATATTTTGAAAACTTGAGTTTTTTTGTAGTCATAGTCTTTGGCTTTAATTGCATGGTTGAAAGGTTGTCAAGATTTTAATGCTTTTCTAAGTCATGATATTTTATTTCTAATGCTATGGTCGAAAACAATTACAATCATGGTTTTTTAGAGTCAAGATATTTTATCTTTAACAACATGGATGGAAATAGTTGGAACTATCAAGGATTCAAGACATGATATTTTATCTTTAACATCACAGTTTTTCAAAGTCCACATATTTTCTCTTTAACTCCATTGCTAAAAAATGTCAAAATTGTAACCTAGTTTTTTTTTTTTTTTATGTTATTCAAGAATAAACAATTTTTTAGGGTGTTTTTTTCTTCCATTTAAAAAAAAAAATGGTTTTTACTTCCATTTAAAACATTTTGAAAATGTATCCTAAATAAAAAAAAAAACATCATTCTACCATAAACAATTTCCATTTTTAGGTTGTATTTTCATGTTTTTTTGGGGGTTTTGGGCTCAGGTACTTGTTTCGAGGTAATAGTTCTCATTTCATCCATAACTATGTTTTATGCTAGTGCACGGTAAATGAAGTATGATTTAACATAAAGACATGCCACCTAAAGATGCCACATAGGAACTAGCCACAACTTTTTGCTTCAATTTCTTTATCTTCTTTCTTGAGGAAAAAAATCGGTATGAAGGGAGATGACATGTTAGGGTCCTACCCAACCTCCCTCCTTTAAGCTACATATGAATTAGTGAATTGTTGTAAGTGGTCCTCTTCATATAAGACCCATTGGATAGTAGAGGATACTTATTCAATATAAATGCTCCACTTTATAAGGGACATTTGGTATTTGGTACCCATTAGTGATAGGACTACAACTAATTAGCGATTTTTTCATATTAACGCTATTTAAAAAGATATATATAACTATGAAAGTGGAAGGTCACCCAACCTTAAAGGCAAGTGAACATTTTATTCTTTTTCACATTATCAATATAGAAGATTTTTTTATCGATTTTATCTTATTGTTTCTTATTTTTGGTTAATCTACAATTTTATTCTTTATATACTTGGTTGTGTTCCAATTTTCACGGGTTAAAGAACACAATATAAACCTAAAACACATAAGAAATTGTTCCATTTTCCTCATAGCTTCTAACATAAAATAATGCTAATTCATAGTTTTTTTAAGACCAAGAGAGACTTCCTATCTTCCATCAATATAGAAAATTTTATTCATGGAAATTTATGAAGTGTAAAAATCTTGGAAAATCTTACTAGTACCTAATATTTAAAATGTAAAATGTTTTGAGATATTTTTGTAAAATAAATAAAATAAATAATAATTTTACATAGTTTCTATAAAATTTTGGCAATTTTTATTATAAACTAATTTTATCATATAAAATTTAGATGATCATTTTTAGAAAAAGAGAAATTAACTAAACAATTAAAAAAAACATGAAAATTTTTCCATTGAGACAATTTTAACTTTAAAATTTTCCTTCCCTCAAATTTTCCTTCCTATTAAACTTTTGATAAAATTAGTTGCAAGAACTTCATATAAATAAATTTCCCCTACCTTTTTCTTACTATTATACGCAAAATTATAATAACTCATTTTCTCAGTTTCAGTGATCTTTAACTTTATCTTTATCCTTATTTATAAACATTTCAACATAATCTTTACTTACTATTTTTCAACGTAATCTTTACTTACTATTTAACATAATCTTTACTTACTATTTTTCAAAATGGAGAGACATCACAGGATGAACATCATTACTAATATAAATGATGATGCCCATTTTAATCATGGTAGTACCATATTCTTTCAAGCATACATCAAAGAAAAGAACAATATCACCATTAATGAAGGACAATGATAACTATTTTAATCGAAATAGTGCCATCTTCTTTCGATGGCACTAAATAATCGAAAACCAATATCATCAAATAATGATGGATGTTGATGCGCATTTCAATAAAAGTAGTACCATCTTCAAAGCATGCGCCCACTTTCAATACAAACAACCTTAAAAATTGATGAGGATTTCAATCAAAGTAGTGCCATCTTCGAAGCATGCACCCATTTTCAACACTAACAACCGAAATAGAAAAGCCTTACCCGTATATCGCGAATAATTTATTTTCACTGCTGCACATGACATAGGACACAGGTTTAGATTTTGTTGGAATACAACTATTCACAACGTACCTCAAACGATGGCGTGTCTCTTTTAAACGTTATGAGCACCAGCTATATGTGGGACAATTTATAATGCAAATCACTAATTTGGTTGCGGGACATTATACGCTTTTCTTTTCCAAATTTTAATGTAGTTGCGTAGTGTTACATAGTTTTTGTACGGTTCCGTTTTCCAAATTTTAAAGCGGTTTTGTAATGTTCCATGGTTTTTGTATAGTTTTGCAAATTTTGATCGTCTGGCACTTTGCTATTCGGTTTTGAGTATCTTACTCTAAATATAGAAGTACGTGGACGAGGCGCAAAGTGCCACGGTTTTGAGTATCTTACTGTAAATAGACAAGTACGTGGACGACACGCAAAGTGCGTCGTAGCCCCATGCAGTCGTTGTAATTGAGGTAACCTTGTACGCGCAGATAGAGATTACATAGATCCCTCCTCCACCCAAGATCTCCTGTTACAGCATTGAAACGTACATAAAATTGGGTTGTTAATAGAACCCTCAACCATACACACTGTATCTGAGATGCCAGTGTGGTCCAGACATGTTGCTTATTGACACGTGGGAGTGCTTAATGGGATTCACGATCTTCCACGGCGAAACGCTAAGCCATTGAAGAAAGTTTACTTTCAAATTATAATCTTCGTACTATCCGTCATTGTTGATAGGTTGTTCTCTGTATCATGCTTCAATTCAATTGTCCTATGCTCCTGTAACACCAAATTACTTCAAACACCTTCCATGATGATGTATGGGAGTTTAAAATGTAAGGAAAAAGACATTAGGTTTCAGTAATTTATTAAATATTTATATTCCCAGTTTACCTTCTGTACCATAAATGCAAGGGCGGCATGCAGCCGGGAGTCCCTGCCGATAATAGCCAGCGCAAAATGGACTTTCTGATAGACGGAGTGATAACTCCGGCGGCCAACCAGGGTGACAAGTGTGATTAATTAAATATGTGTAAAACGGTGCCTCCTAACTCGCATCATTTCCAATTAACACATTATCTGCTATGCATTGTAACCTGGGGCCATGCCATTGGCAACTTGCTTATCATTCATCGTAAGGAAAAGCATCTTACCGGAAAAATAAAGTTTCCTCTCTCTCTAGTGAAATGGTTATTCGCCGTACAGGACAGACCTTTAAAACATGTTACATGGCAGAGGAAAAGCTTATCTAAATAAGGAATATTTGAGATATGTCATTATCCTCCTATGAAATATTGACGAAAAAGCAGAGAGCCCAGAGTGGGAAAAGGGAAAACAAATGTATAACCTATTCGGATATGTCATTATCCTGGTATGAACAAAAAACGGCAGAGCAGACCCGGAAAACGTACATTTGGTAAACTTTCTATTTGTTTTGTGCTGCTATGGACAACACTGTTCTCACAGTTTCCATTCTAGCAACCGGTGCGAAAGTTTCCTCATAGTCTCTCCCATGCTGCTGCTTATATCCTTTGACAACAAGTCTTGCCTTGTGACTTTCTATTTTGACTTCAGCATTACTCTTGGTCTTGTAGACCCATTTAACTCCAATGACCTCTTTTCCTTTTGGTAGTTCAACTAAATCCCATGTCTTGTTTCTTTCTATGGCATTGATCTCCTCATCCATAGCTTCTATCCATTTCCTATCCTTAATTGCTTCTTTGAAATGAACAGGGTCATCAACATGACAATATAAAGCAAACAAAGAGTTCATACCTTCATTTGTTGCTTCTTGTTCATAAATGTCACTCAAATTTATGAACTTCTTACCTATTTCATTTGGTCTACAAGTGCTTGAAGAAGCACTTGAATTTCCTCCTTGTGGTGTGCTTGGAGAAGCACTTTCATTTCTCCTCAAGGATGTCTTTTGTTGCCCTTGTGTTGGTGCTGCTATTTGGGGATGTATTTTAGCCATATCCTCATCATCTTCATCATGAGACAAAAAGTTTTTAACATTCATTGTTTTCTCTATGCTTCCATCCCAAGCTTCCTCCTCAATGAACTGAACATTTCTACTCACAATAAGCTTCTTGGTGGATGGGTTATACAACCTATAAGCTTTGGATTCCTCATTGTATCCAATGGAAATACATTTCTCCCCTTTGCTGTCCAACTTCTTCCTTAGTTGATCTGGAATGCGTGCATAAGCCACACATCCAAAAACTTTCATGTGGGTGACTCCTTGCTTTGTCCCACTCCATGCTTTTTCTAGCACTCTGTTCATGACTTCTTTTGTAGGGCATCAATTCAAAATGTACGCTGCACATTGTAAAGCTTCAGCCCAATAGTCATTTGGCAAATACTTTGCCTTTAACATACTCCTTGCCATATCCATGATTGTCCTATTCTTCCTTTCGGCAACTCCATTTTGCTGCAGAGTGTACCTAGTGGTAAACTACTTATGAATTCTATTTTCTCTACAAAAACGTAGAAATTATTTGGAGATATACTCACCTCCTCTATCAGTTCTTAGAACTTTGATATGTAGCCCACTTTGGTTTTCTACAAGTGCTTTGAAATTGCAAAATCTTTCAAACACTTCACTATTGTTCTTCAAGAAATAAACCCAAGTTTTTCTAGTAAAATCATCAATAAATGTTAGCATATAGTGGTTGCATGAAAGTGATGGAGTTTGCATCGGTCCACATAAATCTGAGTGGACAATCTATAAGGGTTATTTTTCCCTTATGCTTTTCCCAGATGGAAAAATTTCTCTGTGTTGTTTCCCCAAGATACAACCTTCACAAAGGCTGTCTAGTTTCTCTATCAATGGTAATCCTCTTACGATTCCTTTTCTATTCAACAAGTGACCTCCAAAGTTGAGATGTCCAAATCTCAAGTGCCACAACCAATTTTCATCTTTTGGTTCGCTTTGGAAAGCCTCTTGTGTCACTACTGCTATTTCTTCTCTATTTTTTAAATTTGCCTTCATTCTGAGAGGGAACATCCTATTCTTTGTCATCTTCACTTCAGCAATACATTGTTTGCTGGGTGGTTTATCCATGATGGTGCATACATCATCCACAAAGAAAACATTGTACCCCTTTTGAATAAGCTATCCAATACTTATGAGGCTACATTTCATTCCAGGAATATAATAAACATCTGTTATGGTTTTATTTTCATCTTTCCTTGTTAAGACATTTACTTCTCCTTTTCCCATAATAGAAACTGTACTATCAGTCCCTAGTGTGACTTGTGACTTCACACTCTGATCTAACATAGAAAACATGGCTATGTTTCCTGTCATATGGTTATTGCAACCGGAGTCTAGAAACTATACATCTTCACTCTTTGCTTCAGCCATATTATAGGCTAAAAACAAATTATCTTGGTTGATATTTTCTCTAGTGATATTTGCACTAGTTCTATTACTCATATCATGTTGCTTCTTCCTACATTCATTTGCATAATGCCCATATTTTTTTACAATAGTGACATTGGACATTGGATTTATCATACCTTTCTCCTTGAGAATGATGTTGTCCACTTTGTTGGTTGTTGCCTTGGCCTTGGTTCTGATTTGGATTGCTGCCTCTTCCTTGAGCATTTGTTGGACTATTTCTTCCACCTTTGTTTTGGCTTTTGCCTCTTCCTCTCTTGTTTCCTCTACCTTGAACTTTTCCTCTTCCAAGGAACATCTGGGTCTTAAAGGCATGCTCTAGAGATGAGTTTTCATTTCTACTCAATCTCTACTCATGTGTCATTAGTGATGCATGTAGTTCATCAACTAAGAAGTTTGAGAGATCCTTTGTCTCTTCTATGGTGGTGACAATCACATCGAACCTTGAGGGTAGGCTCCTCAATAGTTTCTCCACAATCCACCTTTCTTCAAGAATCTTTCCATGAGACCTTATCTTTGTGACCATTCCAATCACGTGTGAGAAGAATGAGTCAATATTATCTGGCTCCTTCATGTAGAGAGTCTCAAAATTTCTCCTCAGCAACTATAGTTTTGCTGTCTTCACTTTCTCCATGCCTTGATAGGCTATATTGAGAGTTTGCCATGTTTCTTTGGATCCCTTGGCTACTGCTATCCTTGGAAACACACTCTCATGCACTGCTTGATACAAAAAGTAGAAGGCTTTATAATCCTTCTTCTTATAGCTCTTCAACAGTTCTTTTTCTGCCTGAGTTAAATCATTGAACTCATCTTCATCTGATGGTTCTTCATATCCATCCTCAACAAATTCCCATAAGTCTTGGGAAGCAAGCAAATCTCTCATAGTTATTGCCCAATAGTCATAGTTTTCCCCATTAAATTGTGGGAGCTGAGTATTACAAATACCCATGCTAGTGTTGGCTCCAGCCATTCTTGCACTCTTAACTATGCTTCAAAATACATGATTGTGCATTTAAAATTACTGATTGTCCTCAACAGTAACACAAAAAACTAACTTGAGAAATACCTTGGATTCTTTCTTGATTGAGTCTTTAGTCTGCTGGAGAAGCTGTTGCAACAAGAAATCCTTCCTTCAGCTTCTTTGACACCTTCAAAGAGCCTGGACAGGCTCTGATACCATGTTGGGAATTTCTGATAATTCCAGAACAAATAAACAAAGAACAATGATTTGTTTCTTAACACAGAAAAAATAAAAATGTTTCGAGAAGACAGAGTTTCACACACAAAAAAAACTTGTATTCATTAACAAGACTAATTGTTACAAAAGTATTTCTCTAACATTGGGATTACAACACGACTGCTTCAGAGGCAGTTCAAAAACTTCACTGTGTCTCTCACTATAAAAACTAACACTGCTATGTGTAATTTTTTTACTTCTTATTTTGCACTGTTGTGCATTACATTGCATCTAAAAAAAAAACATAACATTACATTTTTTACTTGTATCGTAGAAACCGACTCCCCTGAATTAAAAACAATAAAAATAAAATCTCCACCTACATTCAACAACCATAATAAATTTACATTAATTACTTCACATGGCGATATTTTTTTTAATATAAATTCACAGGTGAAAATATCTTATCGAAATTGAATACATGGCATAGAGATTACAAATTTGAATAAGTAACAAACTTAATATGATTGAAAACTCTATCTATGTAGTTGCATTTCCAACAAACCATACTTCAAATAGGTCAGCTGGGAAAGCCAACAGTGCAACAGTCGTTGACGGGACTGTTAATGCTAGGGGATGAGAATGAAATTGAAGGTAAAGTTCGTCTGATTTCACGGATTTCAAGCATCATGTTTCAAGACCTGACAAACATTAAGGCCCCCGCAAGCCCCTCAAAAGTCTGATAAGATCCGTGATTCTTCACTTGATTCAAGGACAAAAGGTGGATGGCCACCTCTGGTCATGAATGACCTATGGCACTCTAAAGCATTCTACAAGGTCATTTCTCCTACGAGAAGGATTGAATCCTCCGCCGTGCTCCCCCCTATTTGGGGAAATTGCCATAGGCCCAACTATAACCAACAGAAATGGACCAACTCGTTTGATTTTGTGCCAAATTTTTTGAGATTTTACAACGGAAGGAGTAAAAGAGTGAGATTAAGAATCTCATTCAAGATGGTCATACATGCTAGGTTTTAGGATCTGGGCCAGTGCAGAATAAAAGTTGGTCCACTAGAGCGTCTATTTGATCTACTGGGAGGAAGTAGGAAGCATAAAAATATGCGGCAGTTCCAGGTATGAGAGTCGATATCCATTTAATGTCAATGTTATTAGTGTGCCAAGACATCCTATATTTATAAGATTTTGCGTGAACTGTAAGGTCAAGATTCACTTTTTAATGGCTAAGCCCTTCTTATGAGTCATGACTATGTTCCTTCTTCCTTGTTCCTTGGTGCCTGTATAGGAGATCGTACTGGGTTACCCATGAGAGCAACCCAGTACTTCCCTCATAATAAATTCAAACCACTAGAGGGGGGTAGCCTCTCTCCTGGATCAGTGTGTCTCTCTGAGTGATAGAAATATTCCTCTTTGCATGCATCTGTGTTATGTCCACCATCATCTAAGCTCTACCTCCCGACCATCTTGATGCTAAGCTTGTACTTCATTATCTATTGTTTGATGAGCAACATTAATGCCATGATCATGATATGCAAGGCTTCCCAATCCCAAAACCTAAGGATGTTTAGATTAGAACAACACATCAGACAATAAAACTAGTCATGGACATAACAGGAGATAAGAATGGAGAACAATGGAGAATAGAAGAAATAACACAAACTTCTATTAATCATGGAAGGCCTTACCTTGGCTTGCATTCTAAGGCTCAAGCAAATACAAATTTATAGATGAGCACAGTGGCAATAAGAATTAGCTACATGTGAAATAAATGGGATGAGTGGTAGTTGTATTTTTCAGTGTGGGTAGCAGTGGATGATGGTTGAAGATGGTGGAGTATCGACACTAGTGTTGGAGCAATACGCATCGGTTTGGATTCACGCTTAAAATATTCCCACTTGAAGCCAAATAAGAGTCATGAATCAAGTCACATCGAGTCGTACCGTGCCTCTAAATAACTCATGTTTATTTCTTGGCAAAATATTAGTGAGCATATCAGCTAGGTTCCTATCTTTATGGATCTTTTCCAAGGATATATGTCCTTCCTCCAACACATCCCGGATCCAATGCTACCTTAAGTCAATGTGGTTGGTTTTTGAGTGAAATGTTTGGTTTTTCGCCAAGTGAATGGCACTCTAACTATCACAATATATCACATACGTGTCTTGCTTTATTCCTATCCCTCCTAAGAATCATTGCATGCACAATATCTCTTTACAAGATTATGTTGTAGCTATGTACTCTGCTTCTGTTGTAGATAAAGTTACTATTCTTTGTAGCCTTGACACCCAAGATACTGCTACTCCTGCAAATGTATACAAATAACCTGTAGTGGACTTTCTGGTGTCCATATCTCCAACCATATCTGCATCTGTAAATCCTTCAAGCACATTCTTGTTATGACCAAAACCTAAACAATAATGACTAGTACCGTTAAGATACCTCAAAATCCATTTTACTACTTGCCAATGTTTTTTTCCTAGATTGACAAGGAACCTGCTCACTACTGCCACTGGATATGCAATATCTGGTCATGTACATAACATGGCATACATCAAGCTACCAATTGCTGAAGCATAAGGAATCTTGATCATCTCTTCCTTCTCCTTTTCATCACTTGGAGATAACTCAGTGCTTGGATTGAAGTGAGTTGTAGGGGTGTACCAACTAGATTTGCATCCTTCATATTAAACATGTCAAGCAACTTCTTAATATATTTTTCTTATGAAAACCATAACCTTTTGTTTTTCCTCTCACACATTATCCTCATGCCCAATATCTTTTGTGCTGGACCCAAATCCTTCATTGCAAATTTTCTACCCAAATATTTCTTCAACCTATTGATCATATTCTTATCACGCCCAAAACATGTAATCCACTTATAATAATAATATTATATACTTTCCTTGATCATACCTCTTGATATATGTTAGCATCCAACCAGTGAAAACCATGGTCCAACATGAATGAATCAAATTTGTTGTACCATTGTTGAGGTGTCTGTTTCAACCCATAGAGTGTAGGTTTTAACCCCGTACAGAAATTACCTGCATACAAATTCTAAAACACAGAAAATAAACAATGTGAGAGAATAACACATAAAACACATATACACAGAGATTTTCCCCTGGATCCCAAAACCAGGACTACCAGCTTTATTTTTCATTATGGTCCCTTCAATGTTACAATACATATATATACATGTCGAAGCATCCAATACCATGGACCAGAAACCATCACACCCAAAACCATGCACAAAACCATAGGTAGGTTCACCCCACCTAATATAGGGTCCAAAAAAAAATTCCCCAGGGTGCTACCCTCGACCCCGTAGAGGGGGACTACCCAATCCCCTCAAACCCCCTATGACCCCCTCACTGTGAAAGTGGCGCAACGAAGGGGGGGCTCCACCCCCCCTCTAACCCCCCAGTTAACTAGGGAGGCTAGTCATGGAAAGAATATAACACAACCCAACATTATCCCACTTGTTGTTTTCTTTCCATAGGAGAGCTTAGTCATTTATCCAGCCCTGCAACACCCATTTTTTCCCTAAACCAAGAGAACTTCTTAGAGCTCACAGGTTTTGTCAATGTATCTACAGTATTATTCAAAGTGTCCATCTTTACTAGCAACACCTTTTTGTCTTCTATCATATCCCTCACAAAGTGATACTGAACATCAATGTGCTTTGTCTTTGAATGGTAAGCAGGGTTCTTTGGCAAAAAAATTGCACTTTGGCTATCGTAGTCTATCCTTATAGCTCCCTGTACTAACCCCATACTTGAACACAATCTCTGCAACCAAATTGCTTTCTTGCTTGCATGAGTGGCTGTCATGTATTCTGCCTCTGTAGTTGATAATGCCACTACAGATTGTTTCTTACTCATCCAACTAACTGCACCTCCAAATAAGTTAAACACATACCCACTTGTAGATCTTCTCTGATCTAGTTCTCCAACCCAGTTTGTATCAACAAAGCCATGAATATCCAAAAATATGTCCAATATTGGTCTTCCTTGGTAGAGAAAACCATAATCACTAGTGCCATGCAAATACCTTAAAACCCGCTTCACTATTGTCGAATGCTGCTTCCCTGGTTTTGACATAAACCTACTCAATACTCCCACTGCATGTGTAATGTATGGTCTAGTACAGACCATTGCATACATCAGGCTACCGACTACACTTGCATATGGAACACGAGACATGTTCTCTTCCTCTTCTTGTGTCTTGGGACACTGTTCAACAGAAACCTACAGGAATGGGAACCTTCATTGGTTTATTATCCTACATATTAAACCTCTGCAATATTGTTTTGACATACTTCCTTTGGATTAACTAGAGCTTCCTCTTTGCCCGATCTCTTTTAATTTCCATGCCTAAAATATAGTTTTGAGCACCAAGATCTTTTACCTCGAATTTGGAGTACAATTGGGTCTTAAAATCCTTGATAATTTCTTTGGCATTTCCAACCAACAACATGTCATCCACATACAAGACCAGATAAATAACACGGTCACCAATTAATTTAAAATACACACAGTGATTTTCTTTGCTTTTGGTGAAGCCAATTCCCTGTATAAATATATCAAATTTCTAATACCACATCCTTGGTGACTGTTTTAGCCCATACAAAGACTTATTCAACTTGCATACCAGTTCTTTCTTATCCTTCACCACAAAGACTTCAGGTTGCTTTATGTACATCTTCTCTTCCAGATCCCTATGAAGAAATGTAGTCTTCACATCCATATGTTCTACCTCAAAATCAAAAGTAGCAGCAACAGATAAAAGTAATCTAATAGAAGCTACCTTGGCAATAGGAGAAAAAATATCACCAAAATCAATTCTTGGGACTTGGGAATAACCTTTTGCTACCAACCGAGATTTGTATTTCTTCACCTTTCCTTTTGCACTCATCTTCTTCTTGAACATCAATTTGCTTCCAATGGGTTTCCTTCTAGCTGGCAACTCCATTAGATATCAGGCCTCAATTTTGTGCAAATATGCCATTTCATCAACCATAGCCTCTTTCCAGAGTTTTCCATCCTCTAAATCTACTGCTTCCTTCATAGTTCTGGGATCATCATCAGTAATAGATCAAGCAAAAGTTGCATAGAAAGCAGATGGACTATACCTTTCTGGCTTCCTTCTTTCTTGAACTAATCTTCTGACAACCAGAGTTTGTGGCTCTTCATCTTATGATTCCTCTTCTGCTATAGAGTCTGATTCTTCCTCCTTTAGCTGAAACTCTATCTTATCAGGTTCCTTTGATGGAACTTCATGTTTAATAACATCTTTCACCTCTATGAACACCACATCTCGGTTTTACAAAACCTTCCTTGTTACTGGGTTCCAAAGCTTATAACCCTTTAAACCATCCTTATACGCAATAAAGATGCACTTTTCAGATTTACTATCCAACTTTGTTCTTTCCTCCTTTGGAACATATGCATATGCATCACATCTAAATACCCTCATATGTGAAAGAGAGGGTTTCTTTCCAGTCCATAACTCTTGTGGAGTTTTATCCTCCAACGTTGATGAAGGTGATTTGTTGACCAGGTAAAATGTTGTCTCCACCACCTCTGCCCAGAATTCCTGTCCTAACGCGGCACCACTGAGCATGCTTCTTGCCATTTCCATCAACGTCTTGTTCATTCTTTCTGCAAAGACATTTTTCTCAGGTGTGTATGGAATAGTCTTCTGTCGTACTATACCACACTTCTTGCAGAATTCTTCAAGTTCCTTACTACAAAAGTCTACACCGTTAACTATCCTCATCACCTTTATCTTCTTCTCTGTCTGGTTTTCCACCAGAGCCTTAAATTCTTTAAACTTGTCAAAGACTTCAAATTTATTCTTGAGGAAGTATATCCATGTATTCCTTAAGAAGTCATCTATAAATGATACATAGTACACAGACTTACCCAGTGATCGAACCTTCACAGGTCCAAACACATCACTATGCATAGGCTCTAATATTTGTTTCACCCTCTTACCACCTGAAGGAAAACTCACCTAATTTTGCTTCCCATATACACAATTTTCATAGAAAACAAAATCCAGAGAGCTATTAGTTATACCTTCTACCATACCTTTACCATGAAGTATTCGAAGGCCCTTCTCTCCATTATGTCCAAGCCTTTGATGCCACATCATGGTCTTTTCTCTAGAGACCACTACATTTTCTTCTCCACTTTCAGGAACCACAGAACTGTTACACCCATCAATTATAGTGCTATCTTGCAGCTTGTACATAGTTCCAATCTGAACTCCCCACATCAATACCAGTGCTCCCCAAACCATCTTGCATGTATATTTCTCAAACACTATTTTTACACATGCATCATCCATCTTGCTTACATAAATCAGATTTCTGGATAATGTAGGAATACGCAGAACACCCGGAAGGGTTCTAATCCTTCCACCTTGTAACCTCAACTTGACTTTTCCACGACCAACGATTCTAGCCTTCTTGTCATCCCCCAAGAAGACATCACCACCATCATATTTCTCATACTCACAAAACCACTCTCTTTGTGGAGTGAAGTGAAAGGATGCACCTGAGTCAATCAATCATGCCTCATGATCTACATGTGTACTTAAAGAAGAAAAGTACACATGCCCACCTTCATCTGAGGTGGTTTTCGCCTCTGCAGAAGGAGCATCATCAGATCCCATTCCTTTGTTAGGAGCTTTATATTTACACTCTCTTTTGTAGTGCCCTTCCTTTCCGCATTTCCAGCACATTGCCTTTACAGGTTTTCTTGCAGATTTAGATCTCCCTCTAAATTTACATCTCCCACTTGATGAATTATTTTTGTTTCTGTTCTAGGACCATCCTCATACAGACAAGGCATCACCATTTTGGCTCTCCATATTTTTTCTTCTCATCTCCTCCATCAGCAAGGATGAGACTATTTCATCAAAATGCAAGGAAGTTGCATTTCTACCTATTGCAATAGCCAGAATATCCCACGAATCTAGTAGAGAACACAACAAACTAATGAACTTATCTTCATCTGAAATTTTAATATCAAAAGACAATAGCTGACTTACCACAGTATTAAATGCATTCAAATGCTCTGTCATCGAGTCTCCATCTTTCTTCCTCAGGTTATACAGTTTTTCCGTAGGAACATTTTATTCACCAGAGACTTAGATTGATACAAAGTCCCTAACTTGTCCCACAAAGCCTTTTCTATAGCTTCCCCTGATACATTCAACAATACTCAATCTGAGACACACAATCATATTGTGCTCTTTGCCTTCCAATTGAACTTCTTCCATTCTTCATTGGACACTCCCGTTGGTTTAGTTCCCGAATCTACACGATCCACTGATCTTTATCTACTAATAAATCCTCCATCTTGAGTTTTCACAACTCAAAACTATGACCATTAAATTTCTTGATCTCTATCTTCCACTGCTCGCCATCTTATTTCACCAGTAGAATCGATCCTATAGATCTCCCACTGAACAGGGTCTACCACAAGCCTGAGCGAAACCTCAACAACAAAGGCATCCCCTTGAAGCCAAAATAGCTCTAATACCAAATGTAGGTTTTAACCCCGTATAGAAATTACCTGCATACAAATTCTAAAAAACAGAAAATAAACAATGCGAGAGAATAACACACAAAACACATATACACAGAGATTTTCCCGTGGATCCTAAAACCGAGACTACCAGCTTGATATTTCATTATGTTCCTTTCAATGTTATAATACATATATATACATGTAAAAACATCCAATACCATGGACATAAAACCATCATGCCCAAAACCATGTGTGAAAACCATGCACAAAACCATAGGTAGGTTTGCCCCACCTAATATAGGGTCCAAAAAAAATTTCCCTGGGGCGCTACCCTGGACCCCGTAGAGGGGGGCTATCCTCCCCCCTCAAACCCCCTGTGACTCCCTCACTGCGCAATTGGCACAATGAATGGGGGGCTCTACCCCCTTCTAACCCCTTGGTTAACTAGGGAGGCTAGTCATGGAAAGAATATAACACAAACCAACATAGAGACTCTTCTTCAACCTGTAAACAAAGTCTTCTTTGACTTTTTCTATGAAGCCTTATGGCTACTCCACATAAATTTCTTCCTCCAATTCACCATGAAGAAAAGTCATTTTTACATCTAACTATTCACATTCTAAGTCCAAAGTGGCAACAAGACCAATAATGACTCGAATGGATGACATTTTGTCAACAGGTGAGAAAATGTCAGTCAAGTTAATGCCTTACTTTTGGGGAAATCCTTTGACCACCAGCCTTGCTTAATCCTGTAAACCATTTTTTTTTATAGATCCTTTCTATGTTTTGGAAGATTTACCAACTCCTAAGTTTTATTTTCCAGCAAAGATTTCATTTCTTCCTCCATTTCTTTCTTCCATTCTTTAATGTGCTCAACTTTACAAGGCTCTTGAAAACAATTAGGATCATGTTCATCAGTCAATACAATATAATTTGAAGGATGATACATTTGTGAAGGCGTATGAGGCCTAAAAGATCTATGAACCAATTTTGGTGGTGCATTATCAGGCTGAATGTCCTATGAAGGTTTCGAGAAGATTCCTTCTTCTTGGTGTTCATCATTTTCCACTTGGTGTCCTTCCTGTTCCTGAATTTGTTGTTCATTTTCTTGCATTGGTCTAATGTCTTCATGCTGCTCTTCAAACCTATTAATAAATTTCTTGACCTCCATCTCACCTACAGTCCACTTAAATATTTCTTACTCATTAAATATAACCTCCCTTCTTCTAATAATTTCATGTTTGACTTGATCCCATAGATGATAACCATATTCTTCGTCTGCATATCCTAGAAAAATGCATTTCATAGATTTATCGTCTAGCTTAGTTCTATTTTCTTTAGTAATATGTACAAATTCTTCACATCCAAAGATTTTTAAATGAGAATAATTCAACTTCTTACTAGTCAAAAATTCTTTAGGGATACTGCCATCCAAGGACGTACTTGTAGATCAATTTATAAGATAACAGGTTTTCCTTATAGCTTCTATCCAAAAATGCTTCTTCAAACCAGAATTGGACAACATACTTCTCACCTTTTCCATAATGGTGTGATTCATCCTTTCTGCAACACCATTTTATTGAGGAGTATCAGGTAGATTCTTCTCATGCTTTATGCCAAACATATTACAATATTCCTTGAATGTTTTTGAGAAATATTATCCACCATTATTTGTTCTCAAGCACTTGATCAATTTGTTAGTCTCTCTTTCAACAACAACATGGAGTTTTTGAAATATTCCAAACACTTCACTTTTACTTTTCATAGGATATTCCAAAAGCTTCCTAGATGCATCATCTATAAATGTTACAAAATATGATGCTCCTCCTAATGACTTGATGTTAAAAGGACCAAACAAATATGAGTGTATCAATTATAACAATTGTTTTTTTTTTTTTTGGTCATGGTCACCTCTAAGGAATGGAACCCTTATTTGTCTACCATATATGCAATTCTCACAAACATCAAGATTGTAGGATTTCAAACCTGACAATAATTTTTTACCAACGAGGACTTTTAAGCCCTTCTTGCTCATGTGATCCAAGTTCTTATGCCACAAATCTTCTGAATTTCCTTGTTTTGTGACAACAACCAAATATGATTTTCCTATCATTGCCTTCAATGTATATAATGTTGATGTCTTGGGTCCTTTAGCCATGACCAATGCTCAGTTTCTAATTTTCCAACCTCCTTTTCAAAAGCTTGTGGAATAGCCTTCATCATCTAATCGTCCCATAGACATCAAACTAATGCTCATTTTTGGTACATGTCTGACGTGTTTCAACAATATATTTAAGCCATCTTTCATCTTGATCTAGACATCTCCCACTCCAAAAAGATTGCAAAAGTCATTATTTCCCAAATGCACTCTCCCATAATCACTGGGATTATATGCAACAAAACTATCTTTGCATGGGTTTGCATGGTGAGATGCCCCAAAGTCAATGATGTGATTTAGAATATTAGTTTGCAGTGCTTTTTATGTTAATTTTATGAGCAATTTAACATAAACTAGAAACTGAACAACAACATAAACATGTACAGAACATCACCAAAAAAACATTACAACAAGCACATGATAAAGGAGTCCAACCCTCTTAGGCTACATTTCCTTGGTCCAACTTATAATGGTTTAGGCCTCTCTATTATGTTCAAAAGTGTAAAAATATGTGCTTACGATGCTCAAATGCTTTTGAAACCTGCTCTAATCAGTCAAGAATACTAAAAAATGGCTATCCAGCCTCTTTTTGCTTCCAATTTGGTGAAAAACTGAATAACTTAAGACTTCTCCTAGTTTCCCCACTATTCGTTCCACAATTTTCCCTATTTCTAGCATGATCCTATAAATAAGTCCCAAAATTTGCTAATAGGGTGAAAATTTTTCCGCGTGGTGGGCCATAATATGTCGGCTGAATCGAAAATTGAAATTGGTAGAGTTCTACGGGCTTATGGTCTATGAACCAAGTGGGGTGATGTGTGATTATGATAGAGTGGACCCGATGGACGATTAAACCTAGTTCATAAATGTATCGCATCTGGAACCTTTCGCTAATCACAATCACGGAGTACCAACAATCTTATGGTCTGTGGGACTCTTCCATATTGCGATTTGTGATTGTGATATCACATCACAACTTAAACCTATCAGGGGTTATTCTATAGTGTCATGGGATATGTGATGTGTGATCGCATAGCAACCTTGATCCTGTCAAGGGCCGATTTGTAATGCCGACCTGCCTGTCTTTTGCGAAGTTGATTGCAATTTATCACATCGCAACCCTTCCCTGCTTGAGGGTCAATTCTTTAACACCTTTCTGCCTGCGACCTATGATTTGTGATATGTGGGGGCCAATGGTGACCTGCCACTTGTCACCTCTAGATTCGTTGGTGGAACCTGCCACATCATCTAAACCTACCATATGAGCAAGTCAAACTTGAACTTTGACTTGCTCTAGTTTCTACATATGAGCTCGGATTTGAGTGTCGTTCATACTGTTGGATTCAGAATGATGATCGCTTCGATTTGAAGCTAATTTTAACAAAATGTTGACATTTTTATTTTTGAGCATAATTTTGGGCACCTAATCACTCCTCCCCACTAGAAGTCTTTTGGAGCCCAAAATATCACTTTCAATTGACAAGTAGGTGGGGGTATACTTCCCTCAACTTTCCAACCTCCATCCATTTGGATTTTGAAGGATTTGTACCCTTGAGCCACACTCGAAGATAATGAATACTTCCCCCTTTTGTTTTCCTTGTTCTTCTATCAAGTATAGTGTCTTGTTGAAGCTTGTTATAGTGGTTTCTTCTCAAAGGTGTATGAAAATAAATCACCTAAGGCCGTGGATGACAAATAGTCTCAAAAATATAAATGGCTACTAAACATTGTGGATTTGCAGCAAATGATAAAAAAAAAAACCTTTCCAAGCCCTGATCTATGCCACAATTATAGTTAAACAACAAAATGAAATAGTAATAAATGCGAGTAACTCCAATAATCCAATGGAAACTAGATACACAAAGAATATATTTGATTAAATAACACTTGTGAAGGGAAAAAATAAATGTTACAAGTCCCCCTCTATGGGATGGGTTCTTGGCTATCCTCAAATATCTTAAGTTTTTGTAGATTCTCTCTCTTCTATCATGAGTAAATGCAACAAATAAAATGTTTGAGCTCAATGGGAACTCAAATGGAAAAGAAAAATGGTGTGTGGAAGTGATAATAATCAGGGTTACAATAGTGAGTGTAGCAATGAAAATAATCAAAAGTGAATAATGGATGGAAAACCCTTCTATTTATAACAAAATATTGAGTTATCCTTGAATAATGAAAAATAATAAAATATTATTAACCCCATTCTAGAAATAACCACTTGGAATATTTTATTGTATTTGGTTAGGAGGGAAAAAGTATTTAAACTTTTATTTAGAAATAAAAAATAAATAAATGATGTATTTATCATCTCAAGAATTTGGTTAAGGAATAATAAACAAATAATGGTTCATTTAATTATTCCTAAGGGATTTAGTCAAACTTGATAAGGAATAATAATTAATTAGTGATTAATTAATTATTCCTAGAGAAAAATAAGATAATTAGTAATTTATCTATTTATTTTTTATAATTGGGTCAAATATGACAAAAAATATTAATTAAACAATAGTTTAATTAATTATTCCTAGAAGATAATTAAATAAATAGTGATTAATTTAATTATTCTTCATGGGTTTAATTAGAAACTGCTTAACAAATGTGGTTTATTAAGTAATTTATCATAGTGAAAGCAAGTTTACCATGGTAAAATTAGCTTTACATGGTGTACTTCGATCCATCTAATAAATTGATGCTAGATTATCAATTTTTTGGTTATAACAGATTTCCCCCACAATGTACGAGTGTTAGGAGCAAAACATATAGCCAAAGTACGTTTTAAAGACACAATCACTAAGGAACAAAGTGGAGTTAGAGAGAGATATAGAAAGAGAGAGACCAATGGAGCTGAATCAAAAGAGGATAGGGACAGATGGGGAAAGACCAATGCAAGTCTCCTTTTATGTTGTGGTACGGGATCTCAATGAGGTGGGGGAGACATACTAATACCCACTGAGATAACTTAGTACAAAAATAATGATGCACCCAAAAACATAAAGCTGAGCAATGGAGTACATGTTGAATGGTACATGACATGTTGGCATAACTGAGCCAGAAAATAATACAATTTGTCCCATATATATAATGCACCTTGTAAAACATGAGTAAGGACTAAATACAATAATATATGAGTACATGAGATATAATGGCCCTTCCCTCAAAAAAAGGGTGGGAGTGAGGGTAAAACAACTGAAGAATCCCTACTGAATAGGGAGGGGTTCTGCGAAACTAAATGGATCATCTAAAGGAAACGTGCATGCTATGAACACTGTGATCAGTTGGAACAGAACCCATCAAATCTATGGAATCACATTTGAGGTTGTAGCATAATAGGAATGCATCCGGGCATGTGGTGCTACCTAAAGGGCCACCCCCTCATGAGGTCTGAAACATCTCACACACACACCGGGGAATCACTGGTACAATCTGCTACATCACTATACCATCAAGTGTATGAGTCACGAGCATGAAACAACCAAGTCAAGGGGCAATAATGAGTCCCTCTACTCGATTTGAGGCACTGAACAAGAATGGAAGCTAGAGCCAAGATACACCACCCTATAGGC
Source organism: Pinus taeda (assembly GCA_000404065.3). Taxonomy (NCBI): domain Eukaryota; kingdom Viridiplantae; phylum Streptophyta; class Pinopsida; order Pinales; family Pinaceae; genus Pinus; species Pinus taeda. The sequence goes on from APFE031532965.1 coordinate 277,294, forward strand.
TGTTCTTCTTGAATTAATGTGTTGATGTCGATAGAATAGGGCCCACCATAGGTGAGGTAATGAGGATCCTCAACTAGAGCATGAGGGAAAATAGTAATGTGATTGATGGAGTGACAGTAGGGACAATGGGGAAATGGGACTAAGGGAAAAATATTTCCCTTGTCAAAGCATAAAGTGCATGGCTCACCTAGCAGCAACTAACTCGACTCCGGAAGGGATGGGGGAATAATATAAATAGAGGAAAAAATGGGCAAAACAAGATGAACGATAGGTAAAAATGGATGGAATACTGTGACATGATATAATGGGATACAAAATAGACTCCATGGATGCAAGGGTGACTCATCACAGATGCTCTGAACAAGGGTGACTCGATGATATTGCCACACAGAATAGGCCCTGTGAGGACCATGAAATCATGAGTAAATGATGGATACTCATGACTAAAATCAACATGTGTGACGAAAAGAATTAAGGGGAGATGGTCCCTAAGGTAGAAGTGTCACATATGAATAAATTCGATTTTGAGAGGTGACAAAGTGACCCTTCTTGGAAAAATGACTTCGTGGTGAAGTGTCAAATCATCAAAAATTGAGAAAGACCCATTATAATACTTGATGAGATCTTTTGAATGGTTCTAATAGTTTGTCAAATGGAGCTATGATTTGGTTGCAATGGGTGACAAAAAACTGTGTTTCTATAAAAGGACATTTTCTGTCCAATTTGAATTCATTTTCTAAGTGAGTTGTGGTGAATTTGGAGAGGAGGAAGAGGCCCTAAATATTGTGGAGATTGTAGCAGAAAAATTGACCATCAGAATCAGGATCTGCAACTTTCAGGTAGGTGAACTTACTCATCTCTTAAATTTCAATGGTTTATTTCTTGATTTTTGGCACCCTGTAGTTCCTTTGGAGACCAATGCTCCTCTTGATGGCCGTATCACACTTTTTGGGCCCAAAAATGTGATTTTGCTCATAGGAAACATGTGAAATCCTGCAATTTCGAACTTTCTAGGCAGAAAACTATGATTTGGAGTTGAAAAGAGGGGTGGTCTGTTGGCCTGGTAGGGGCTGTAGGTTGATCCGTTAAGGCCACTATGTTCTTCTCTAAACTAAGAAGACATGTGATTTTTTGTAGGTATGGTAGAGTTGAGAATCAAATAGCATGAGCGAGACTTGGATACCATTCGATTAGAGAATCATAGGGATTAGGGGGTTCAAGGGGCATTAGCTTGCTAGGCGGTTGTCAAGTTGGTAGAGGAGCAATTGACAAGGGCAGGTGAGCCCTTGCTATCGAGGATTGCAAGATATTGGGATCCAAAACAAGAGGTATTTGTAGTGCAAGGGCACAAGATTGGGCTCACATTGTAGGACACTTATTTCTTGACCAAACTCCCTCCCTAGGGTTGGTGGGGGATATACATATGGAGTTTCCTTGCGGGAGGCACATTACATAGTTTGTGGAGTGTCATTGTCCATGGGGTGTGTGTGTGAAGGGCACAACCATCCTAATTAGTGATCTAGATAGGCTAGAGACACGGGCTATTGTTGCAGCAATGTTATGGGTCTTCGGCAGGTGGGAGTTCCGCCACATCACTAGTGGGCAGATGATGCCAGTTGAGAGTGTTTTGGTAGGGACCTACTATGGGTCGGCCCAGATGATGTTGTCTTCGTTGAAACGATAATTAATTATATGCACGAGGCCGGTGAACCATGACTGTGCATTTTGCATAGTGTTGTGTGCATTTTTCTTTGAGAAGATACCCACCCTCCATCCTCATGTACATATTCGAGATGGGGGCCCACAGGAACCCAGAATGCACTGTTAGGGGTAGCTACTGGGGAGAGGAGGAAGAGGGGGGGTCAGAGGTGTTCCGGCCTAAATTTTTTGCACATTGGGATCAAATGCCACTCTATATTGATGATTATCCTAATAGCGGGATGAGCTATCAGGGTGATCCTGGCTTACCACTTCCACCTGGGCGAGAATGGGGACTAGAAGGTAAGTGTTAGGTTCTATTTTTATGGTGCATTTCATATTTTTATCACATGTATATGGTACATAGTGTAAAATATGTTGTATGCAGACATAACACCAGTAAAATTAGTAGGATATGCAAGACGAGCCGCAACACCAGGGGCTGTAGATTAGGGAACATCGTCATCAGGTCAAGGTCCAAAGGATAGTGTGATACTAATTGATCTACACCATAGGTGTGAGGTACTCTTAACCAGAGTTTATGAGCACAGATGGCACGAGTTAGAAAATCAATGCATAGATGAGTGTACCAGCCTTCCCTTAGACTGGCGAGGGATCATGCAGTGCTTGGCAATGGCTGGTCAGGTAGTACATAATCTACGTTGAGGTGGAGTAGAGCCTTTAGCGCACGATCCAACGGATAGTGACTATATATGGGGACATGTGGGTAGATTTGGTTTTGATTTTTGTAACATGCTATGGGCATGTCAGATGTATTTAGAGCTATGGGCTCTGAACACTTATATGTTTTATGTGATACATAATATGATTATGCATTTTTATATGATGATGGTTCACCATGTGTTGTGTTTATGGTTGTCTTTTGTGGTATACATGTGATAAATGCCAATCGAGAATGTTATTTGCAATGGTATCTACATAGTTATTTTGGGCTCTAGGAACATAACTGAAAGTGATGGTTTCAAATTCACGTACCAACAAATTAACTTGTAGATATTTTTTAAATAGGATTTGGTTATGCACATGATACACACCATTCAATTACATGACAAGTAGTAAGTAATATAAACGAACATGAAGATGAAGGATGCGATGAGCGAGGGAATCAACTAACAAAGCTATCACTGCATCATATTCGACTTGGTTATTGGTGGCAAATCCAATGCACATGCCATTCAAAAGGACTAACTTATGCAAGGGGGTAAAAATAGCCCAAGCTACTGAGTCTAGATTCCTGGAGAAGCGACTCACACTGTCAGCATAACTGATACACAGTGTGGATGATGGATCCATCTGAAAGGTGGAAAAGACAACAGATGAGATGATGCAACCTACCTAACTTCACGACAGAAATAAAGACATGCAAATCAAAGGGATATGCTATGAGAAAAATTTCTTGAGGTAGAGTGCATGGGGAGAATTAGGAAGGAAATGGCCTTCAGAATCCTCCAAAAGAGATGCCCCCTTGCTTAAGTGCAAGGGTAATAAGGGGTAGACATGGCTTCCATGATTGCCCATTGAAATGGAAGATGGGTGAATGAGAGGAAGACTTACTACATGATGCGATGGCTATACCTGATGCATCAACCTGCGAAAGAAGGTCCACATATGCATCATTTGGAATGGTAGATGACGAGCCAGTAGATGGAAGATCTACGGATTTTGAGACATGGGATTCTATCAAAAGAGGTTCAATAGAAGTGTGCGTAGAAACCTTAGAAAGTTTTTCCTGCGAGGAACTCAAGGATGACGAAAGGTAAAGGATATGGCCCATGGAGTCTGTCATCTCTACATCGAGGGAAGGGATTATGATGGTGGGACTAGAGTCCCCATGTTTTGGTTTACTAGTGGTACTTGAATCCACAAGTAGAGGAGTAGATGATCCACTACGAGTGGTGTCATATTTGCGAAGCGCCTCAAGGCAATCACGAAATTCATGAGACGAGGGAAACAATGGTAATAGTGACAATAATGATTGCACAAGGCACAAGGGTGATCTGTGCGTAACATTTTGAGTTTCCTAGTTGGCCCTAGTAATTTAACTTGGACCTCAGGGATATTTGACTTAGGGAACATTTCATGAACCAAACGTTTGAGATGAGGGAGTTTAGGACAATTATTGGTGGCATGCCTAGCAAATTTACACAAAACGCACGGAGGTGACGACTTTGGGGCTTTGGGGGCTAGAGGAGTTTGGGGAGCCTTGTCCTTAAATTCTATCCTCTTGGCTTCCCCCCCTGTGTAGAAGCTTTCACAATAGGAGTGGGTTCCTATTGAGGTTGTGATGGAACTGGAGCAGCGATATGGGTCATAGGGACCGGTTTAACTAGGGTTAAAGCATGATAAGGTCTTAGCTAACTAGGTGGGGTGTTTGTTGGGGGATCAATGTATCATACTAGGATCCCCAAAGTCACATTAGGGAGGACTAGTGGAGCCATGATAGGGACATAAAAAATTCCCAAAGGAGGAAATAAGAAAGGTACCTGGCCTGCAGGGTAATGTCCCAGCGAAACAACTCCTGGATGGCTGAGACCTAGAGGAAACGTTCCTGGTGGGAACATAGGAGAGACACTGATAAATGGAGGAGGTCCTAGGGTGATAGATTCAGATGGCGTGGTTTAGAGGATAAAAACATGGTGTTGACGAGCTAGTTGTTGATTAGATGTACCAATTTCTTGTGAGAAGCTCGTGATGCTTGTAACATCCAAACAATCAAAGAGCTAGGCTTAGAGATCAGAGGGGGAGGACTAGGGAAAGCACCCAACAATGAGGAATATTTGTAGATAGGTGAAACACCAGTTGGAGGATAGGAAAACTATTTATCAGACATCAACAAGATAATGAACTCACGGGAGGTCACGACTATTGGCTCGTAGTATGTTAATTGATCGATAGTGACAATCTTCCCTTCATGGGGGAAGCACATATTGCGAAAAATCACAGATGCGATGGCTGACGTGGCATAAGTGTAACTACGACCAAAAAGAATGTTGTAATCTATAGGGGAATCAATAACCTCAATGTCTACATGGACAGTCTTGCCGAGAAGAGTCATTGGAAAATTGTGATACATGCTGAGAGGCTAGGAGGAGTGACCATCCCAAGCACGCAAAGTGATGGTGGATAGGGACAACCCAGGTGACTTAAGTTGTTTCCAAATGGTAATGGACATCACCCAGGTGGATGATCATTTGTCAATAATGCATCGGAATATGGCAGCATTACAGACTCACACTGGTATTTGGAAAGCAATGGATGAAGGTAATGGGGGATATCTTGATGTATCAAGTGGGCAGACAATCAAACGATCAACGAAAAGATCTACTGTGCCCAAAGAAGTTAGTAAAGATTTCTTTTGATATGGGAAAGATTGCAGGACTTCTAGCTTCGATATGGAAGTAGGTGATTGGGCCAAGCCATCTACTATATTATATGTCTGGGTAGCTCAGTTAAAATCCACGTTACGGTGTAATGGACCCGTGGGGATCTTGGGAATTGCCTCAATTGTAGGTTAAGGGGTCTGTAGCAGACCATTTGGTGTCATAAGAGGCTCAGTAGATGCTTTGGTTTTGGACTCAGTGGCAGACGAAGTTGATGTCATGCCATATTGATGTGACTGAGTTTGTAGGTTGATATTAAAGGTATTAACCTCATCATAATTCATCATGAGGATTTTGTAGTCACTAGGAATAGAAGGTTGGTGGGGATCGGCTGCTTGACCTAGCTGACATTGAGCAACAACAAATCCTTATTGAGGGAAAGGATTTGTAAGAAATTTCAATTGAGATGGTGCAGTACTCTGTGGTGATTGTTGGATGCGAGGTTTACCTCTAGAAGCTCCTTGAGCTTCCCACATTTGGTGCATCTGGGGTAAGAGAGGACACTCATGTGTATAATGGTCATGTACACCACAACATGCACAAGGCTTGTTTGAACGAATAACCTTGTGCTACTTGGACTGACTACCCTATTGTTGGTTGTTGGTGTTAGGCTGGTTCCCCTAGGGCTTACTAGGTTAATTACCATGATTACCCTAGTTACCCTTGTTACCTTTCCTCTTATTCTTTTTCTTCAAATTTTGGGGATTGATCACACTTTGCTATGCAAACACTTGTCCCCGAGGGGGAAGTGTCTGCTAGGGCTGAGGATACATGGGAGGCTATGGCACTAATTCTTGATGGGCTGGAGCGTTCGACTGTGCATAGGGATAAGATGGTGGAGGAGCAATGCTTTGGTAGAGAGGTTGAGCATTGGTTGGCCCTAAAAACATGTTGCTAGCAGGAGGGGCATAAGTGTTGGAGATATTGGTGCCCCCCTGTGAATAGCCATAACTTTGCTGAGTATATGGTGAAGGATGTGAAATGGCTCTAATGATACCGTCGATGGTGTGAGATGCCCCTGATGCATTGGCATCTCCAGGATGGGGGAGGTCTAGAATGGCGGACATAACCAGATTGTGCATAAATCAAGTCATGTCCAGAGCAGTTTAGAGAGCTTCTTTGTTTGCTTGAGGAAAGTGAGATGTGACATCTTTGGCAATGGGAGATAAAAGGATCCTAAGAAACCAATCGAGGTAGACACGGTATTCGAAGGGTAGGGCACATCATATGATCCTCCTTCTATGCCATTCCTAAACATGATCCGAAATACGAGTGGCGGAGAACTGACGAAATGTGGTCAAGAGCTCCGTACCAATGTTGTATCATAGAAGTAACTAAAACTATGAGAGGAATGCTTTAGCAAGTGTCACAAAAATGGAATGAGAGGTGACACACTGGTCGACATACCATTTTGCAACATCTGTAGTGAGTATGTTGGAACAACCAAACACAAATGGAGTCATCAGTAATGGAATTAGATGAATACCAGACATGTAAGGAGTGGATGTGACTGGTAGGGTCCTCTCCAGAATTACCCTCAAACTTGGGGATGTCAGAGGGGAGCTTAGTCGGCATAGCTGGCTAACCAAAATCATGGTGTATAGTATCATTTATCAACTCGCTAAAATCCGGGAGACCTAACCCAACCATGAAAGGTAGCATAAAAGTTCCTGAGACGGTTCTGCTAGATGCAACCAATAGGGTAGAACTAGAGCCAACAATAGGTTGGGTTCCTGCACCTACAGGGGGTCTTGACATGATGACGTTTGTGGTGAAGGAGGCTCGAAATCAAATAAGGAATCAGATGAACTAGGAGAAGATTCATTATGAGAACTCAGGGAACTATGAACTCAAACCTTATGGGGAGGAGTAATATGCTCAAGCGGAAACTGGGGATGAAGGTCTAAGAGTCTATGTGACAAATTCCTTAGTGGCACAATGGTGGTAAGACACAAGTGAAACAAAAATGGTGAAGGGAGATCAACAAGATGTTTTTGTCTCTATGTGGGGAGATAAATAAATTATGTTAAGTCTTGGTTTGGCAGTGTAAATGAAGCTCCCTCCTCTTAAGGTGTGCTTGTGTGTGCAAGTGTGCTTATTAATCAAGCCCAGATCATGTTTGAAAAAAGAAAAAAGATTTCTAAAAATAAACTGAAATTGAAAACAGAAAATGAACATCAAATCAATTAACTAAACCCCACCAAAACTGGGTTTGCAAACACCATGCTAGTTGGTGGTGAAATCAACCGAAAACACACTAAAAATCCAAGATATATAAGCATCGGTGTGACTGGGATCAAATGACACTATGCTGTTGGAAAGTGATGCAACAATAATAAAAACCATGGAGGAAAATCATTGCAAAAAGATAGGGATATGGGTGTAAAATGTAGAGCAATCGATGGGACCTTAAGGCAAATGACCAAATGAGGTTTAAGATGAAACTTTGGATGAAAACAACCTATCTTTGAAAATCTAGAACAGAAGGGTACATATCTAGAAAATATGGCTAATGGCACTGTAGAAACTCATCTTCTTACTCAACTAAACTCCTCCTATAAAGGTGGAAGCGTACTAGAAGCCCTACGGGGATAAATTCCACTTCGACGAGAAAATTAGAGTAGATCAAAGCCTAAGTCGGGTGAGAATATGGGCAGCTAAGCCAGCAGACAGCTCTCGGCAAAATTGAGAAACAGATCTGAAAAAATCCTAGAAACCCTAAAAATCACAGGTACTGACCTAATTCCTGGGAGATCACACTTTTTGGTCCAGAAGGTGCACTCTAGACCTCCATATTTCACTTTTGGGGTAGAAAAGTGCAATTTTTTGCTCCTTGATTCTTGGTTAGAAAGTCTCATAAAAAGATTATCATCTCTATCACAATTGGCTCCTGTGACCTGCGTAAAAGACTAGAAAACTAACAGAAGTTAGAAATTTAACAAATCTAGGGTTATAAATATAGTAAACAACATTAAGAGACAGAAAAGAGAAGAAACCCTAAGCTGCCAACTGAACGTCACCCAGGTTTCTAGATCAGAAGTAAAAACCCAGTGGAGTCACCAATTTTTTTATAATGTTTTCTTCTCAAAGTTGCGCGAAAAGAAATCGCTTAAGACTGTGGATGAAAAATAGTCTCAACAATATAAATGGCTGCTAAACATTGTACATCTACAACAAATGATAGAAACTAAACTTGCCAAACCTCTGATCTATGCCATAATCATAGTTAAACAACAAAATTAAATAGTAATAAATGTGGTTAACTCCAATAATCCAATGGAAACTAGATTTACAAAGAATTTTTTTATTAAATAACACCTGTGAAGGGAACAAATAAATGTTACTAGTCCCCCTCTATGGGATGGGTTCTTGACTATCCTCATATATCTTCAGCTTTTGTAGAACCTCTCTCCTCTATAACGCGTAAAAACATCAAATAAAATGTTTGAGCTCAATGGGAACTCAAATGAAAAAGAAAAATGGTCTGAGACAATGATAATAATCAGAGTTACAACAGTGAGTGCAACAATGAAAATTATCAAAAGTGAATAATAGATGGAAAACCCTTCTATTTCTAACAAAATATTGAGTTATCCATGAATAATGAGCAATAATAAAATATTATTAACCCCACTCTAGAAATAACCGCTTGGAATATTTTATTATATTTAGTTGGGAGAGAAACTTTTATTTAGAAATAATAAATAAATAAATGATTTATTTATCATCTCAAGAAATTGGTTAATAAATAATAAACAGATAATGATTTATTTAATCATTCCTAAGGGATTTAGTCAAACTTGACAAGGAATAATAATTAATTAGTGATTGATTAATTATTCCTAGAGAAAAATAAGATAATTAGTAATTTATCTATTTATTTTTCATAATTGGGTCACATATGACAAGGAATATTAATTAAACAATGGTTTAATTAATCATTCCTAGAAGATAATTAAATAAATAGTGATTTATTTAATTATTCTTCATGGGCTTAATTATAAATTAGTTAACAAATGTGGTTTATTAAGTAATTTCTGACAATGAAAGCAATTTCAATATGGTAAAATTGGTTTTACATGGTGTACTTTGATCCATCTAGTAAATTGAGGTTAGATGATTTTTTTTTTTTTGATAGCAAAGCTCATCAAGGAATTATGGAGAAAAATATTCAATAGAGGGAATCTGCATATTCTCTCCTTGATCTTCAATCAAAGGAGGCTCATACAACCTTAAATTCTCAACATTAACAACAACATAAATTTGCCTGAATGAAGACAAATCCAACATGAAGGCTTTGTTATTAATATTTTCCAAAATTTTAAATGGAACATATGTAATTGGTTTTAGCTTTTTACCTTCTCCATGGAGCCTCTCTTTGTTAATGTGAAGCCAAAATTCATCACCAACTTGGAATTTGTGATCTGGACTATGCTTATCATGCCTTGCTTTATACTTTCCTTGGATTTTCTCAAGTTGTTCTTGAACCTTTTGTTGCACTAATTTAATTTGTTCAATGAACTTTCTTGTTTTGTCTATGTCGTTATAGCCTTCAATAGAAACATCTTTGCCAAAAATAAAATCCAAAGGAGATTTAGGCAAGTATCCTAGGCATGCCTCAAATGGTGAAGTTTGAGTTAAAGAGTGCTTTGCTCAATTGTAAGCATGTTGAATATAGTGCAACTGTTCATCCCACAACTTAGGATGCTTGCTACAATAACCACAAAGAAGATGCGTCAATGTTTTGTTTACCACTTATGTTTGACCCTCTGTTTTTAAATGAAAAGTTGCACTCTTTTTTAGTTTGGTGTCCATGAATCCCCACAAGTTTGACCAAAAATTCCCAACAAAGTGAGAATCTTGATCACTAACAATGGATGTAGGCAATCCAAAATGCACCCAAACATTCTGAAAGAATAACCGAACAATTTGTTCAGTTGTAACTTTCTTTTTACATGGCATCAAAAAACACATTTTGTTGAACCTATCCACAACTACATACGAATAATCATGACCTCTTTTTGACAATGGATTACCTCCTACAAAATGCATAGAAACACTCTCCCATGGTCATGAAGGAACCAAATTTGGTGTGTGAAATCCTAACTTCCTATTACTAGGCTTTCTAATTGCACATAATGAACATCGTTTAATAAAAGGAGACACATTTTCAAGCATACTATGCCAATAACAATACCTTTGTAGATGTGCCATCGTCTTGCTTACATCGAAATGACCAGGAATAAGAGAAGTATGTTCCTCTCTTATGATGTTAACTCATTCTCCCTTGTGGAATACAAAGCTTCCCAAGATGGTATAACAAGTTATCATGTAGATGATAATCAATTCCTCTACTTGGTTACCTTGACTCAAGCTTGTATAAACATCTTGAAAGTCATTATCTATTGCATATTTCTCAATATAACTTCCATTTAAAACAAGATTACGCTTGATTAAAGTAGGTGCACTAACAATAGGTCGAGAGAGCATATCAACAACTTAATTGTAGATACCTTTCTTATACCTTGTTACCAAGTGGAATTGTTGAATAAAACCCATGCATCAGAAATGCCTTGATTGCTACAACTTTTATTGAGATTGTAAGTATTGCAATGAATGATGATTAGTGTGAATGACTATTTCTTTACCCATCAAGTCATGTTTCCATTTTTTCACACTTTGTACCAGCGCATACAGTTTCTTGTTGTATGTATGATAATTAATCACTGCACCATTAAAAGTTTTCGAATGATAACAGATAGGCTTACCATGTTGGATGAGGACTACACCCATAACATAATCATTAGCATAAGCCTGAATCTCAAACGACTATCTCAAGTCTAGAAGTATGAGTATTGGAGTTGTACTGATCTTTTCCTTCCACACATCAAAGGATTTTTGTTGTTTTCCTCCCCACTAAAAAACATTTTTCATTGTGGTCAATGCATGCAAAGGAGCTGCTATAAGAGAAAAATTAGCAATGAACTTCCTCCAATACTAGGTTGCTCCAAGAAAACTTCTTACCTCTATGAATGTCTTGGGCCTTGGCTAATTCACAATGACGTCAACCTTCGAGGGATCTATGAGGGATCTATGTTCAATTCACCTTGTCCAACAATATGGCCCAAGTAAACTAAATAAGTTTTTCCAAACTCACATTTTGACATCTTTAGATACAACTGTTCTTTTTTTAAGACATTAAATAATTTTCTTACATGCATGACATATTCAACATGATATTTACTAAATATTAAGATTTCATATAAGTATAGTATGACAAATTCATCAAGAAATGGCCTCAACACATCATTCATCACATTAGTGATAGTGAATTTCAATTTACACTTGCTTGTAACCTGTAATTACGCATTTTCACATACCCATCCAAGAGGATACGGTTTATGATGTGGAACAGTTTCCATATTTAAACTCTTGACAATCCTTTTAGAGATAAGGTTGGCTTGAGAATGCTTATCGAACAACATTTCAATATTTATATGTTTTGAGATCACCCTTATGTGAAATAGTTCTATTCTCCTCTTTTCATTTGGAGTTTCATTTTACGAGCCTAAAGAACTAGTGCTGGCAATGGATTCCTTTTCTTTTGACCCCACGGCTATGATTTTCATTTCATCACCCAAATCATATCCTAAATCCTATTGAGTGGTTGCAATTGTCTTTGGTTTTCCCTTGTTGTTGTTTCTTTTTGGTTTCATTTCAAGATGAAGCTTCCAACAGTGAGCTTCATCATGACCCTCTCTAGAAAAATGTTTGCAAGTAACTTTCTCTCTTTATTTTTTTATAGACACATTTTTCTTTGCCTTCCCTTTGAAAGCCTTTTATTTTCACTTATCCTTAAATGGCTTTCTACTACCTTCTTCTGAGATGCTTTCCCCCCTTTCCTCAAGATGACTAGCTTGCACACACACTTCATCTAGATTATTGGGATTAAACATGAAGATAGTGCCTAAGGTAATTGTGTAAACCCCCTATGTACTTCAACAATGTGCCCTGTGACTACAAATCTACACCTAACATCGAAGACCTTTTCCTGAATTCTTGGGTATAATCCCGCACATTTTGACCTTTAAGATGTCTAAAGTTATACCAACTCATGATGGCCTTCTGCATATAAGCTAGAGGGTAGAGCTGTCTTTTAATTGCAACAATGAAATCATTCCAAGAAATTGATATTTTATCGTGTTTTTTAATCTCCACCCTCCATTCTCAAGGAGAGGAAGCTAACTAAATATTTATGCCATCCTCTTGAAGGTTTTGAATCTTGCAATAGACCTCCAACTGACGAATTGAATTATCAAGATTTTATGCATTCACTTCACCATTATACATGGGCAAATCAATTTTAACATCAAGTTTTAGAAAAGGTGATTTACCAGTTCCTTTTGAAGAATGATGGTGAGTATGAGTAAGGGTTGTATTAGTGGAAGAGTGTGAAGATGCTTGTGAAGAAGAAGATGAAGAAGAGGGTGGAGAGGGTGGAGGTTTGTCTCCATTCCCATTACCTACTTTTCCATTACCTCCTCCTGAAGAGCCTTCTCCTTTGGGAAGTTTGGGACTTTCTCTTGAACTATGTTATTCCTCTCTTCATAGAGGACCTTCACCATCTCTGTCATATCAAAAAAAGCCTTTCTGAAGATCTTCTCATCTTCTATCATGTTTGTAGATTCTCTTTCATGAGACATGACCTTTGGAGCCTCAATTGCAAATTGAGGCTGAACTGGTGTTGGAGATTGTGGAACCTTGCTCTTCTTCCCCTTAACCCAATTTCAGGGCTTCCAACCAACTTTCCTTCACCTCTTTTGAGTTTTAACCTTGTAAGCATGACATAAAATGGCAAGCAATTAAATCCTTCTTTCACAAAGAAAAACCTAGTGCTTTGATACCAAATTGATCTGATTTAGATTATTAGTTTACATCTTCCTAAGATTATAAACAAAATTCTTTTATTGTGCCTAAGGATTCACCAATTTTTGCAAGTGAAATGAAGAGGTTTTATGTTAAATTTATGAGGAATTTAACGTAAACCGTAAACTAAACAACAACATAAAAACTTGGAGAACATTTTCAAAAACACATTACAACAAGTACATGATAAAGGATTTCACCCCTCTTGGGCTACATCTCCTTGGTCCAGCTTCCAATGGCTTGGGCCTCTCTATTATGCTCAAAAGTGTAAAAATGAATACAGAATACTAAAAAATGGTTATCTAGCCTCTTTTTGCATCCAATTTGGTGAAAAACTAAAGAAGTTATGACTTCTCCTAGTTTTCCCACTATTCGCTTCACAATTTGCCCTATTTCCAGCATGATCCTACAAATTAGCCCCAAAATCCACTAATTAGGTGAAAATTTCACCGTGTAGCGAACCATAATATGTTAGTCGAATCATAAATCACAATCGACAGAGTTCTGCTAACTTATGGTCTGTGAACCAGACAGGGTGATGTGTGATTGTGATACGACAAACCCGATGGACAATTAAACCCAGTTCATAATTTATCACATTTGAAACCTTTCGCTAATCGCAATCGTGAAGTACCGACGGTCTTATGGTATGCGGGACTCTGCCCTATTGCGATTTGCGATTGCGATATCACATCACAACCCGAAGCTATCGTGGCCGATTCTATAGTGTCGTACGATATGTGATGTGTGATCGCATCACAACCCTGATCCCGACAGGGGCCGATTTGTAATGCCGACCTACCTGTCTTTTGGGAAGTGCGATTGCGATTTATTGCATCACAACCCTTCCTTGCTTGGGGGCTGATTCCTTAACACCTTTTCGTCTGCCACTTGTGATTTGCGATATGCGACGCCCAATGGCGGCTTACCACTTAGTGCCTCCTGATTCACTGATGGAACCTACCATGCCATCCAATCCTACCATGTGATAAAGTCAAACCTGAACTTTGAATTTCTCTACCTTCTGCATATGAGCTCAAATTTGAGTGTTTTTTGCACCATTGGATTCAGAATAATGAGATATTCGATCTAAAGCTAAGTTTAAAAAAATTATGACACACTGATTTTTGAGCATGATTTTGAGCACCTGATTAGTCAAGGATCCAATCAAAGCTACTGCTAGATGTATATAAACATGCATATTCTACTGAAACAATAAATAACGCATCACCATATGTGACTACAATAGTCTTCTCACCTTCATCTATGTTGGATGACTTGTAATTTGTACTGTCATGTCTCTGATCCTTTTGTCCTTTCTTCTAGACTCAACATTCTTTATTCATGTGCCCGGTTTGACAAAACTAAAGAATATCATCCTACCTCTCCTTGATTTTGATCAGCCTCTCGATATTGATCATCTTTGTCAACATCGATCAATTCTTCTATCACGATAAGTTAAATATAGATATTTTCCTCTCGAGTTTTCCAGAATTGACTTGCATCACAACTCCTCTTTTTAAACTATTGTTGACATCATCAAACTTTAGGGTCCCTACATGCGATGAAGTAATCATAGCTACAATTGAATTTTCCCAGTTGTCTTGCACAGAGCATGTTAATAAAATTGCTCTAATTTCATCATCTAGTATGATCTTAACATAGGCAAGTTGACTAGTAATAATATTGAATTCATTCAAGTATTCAACAATTGAAGCACCCTCCTTCATCTTGAGATTATAAAGATTATCCATCAAAAACACTTTCTTTGATTATATTTTCTTCTCATATAGGTCATGGAGCTTCTTCCATGATCCTTATTCCATCTTTTCTTCGAACACATTGAAATACACATTCTTTGCTAAACATTGGCAGATTGTTGCAATCACCTTTCTATCTAACTTATTCTACTCTTCATTTGTCATCTTGAGGGTTTCTTTATTGTGCCCTCAATCGAAAAATATTGATCCTTTAAAATCAATATATCCTCAATCTATGATTTCCATAAGGAAAAATTAGCCCCTCTCAACTTTTCCATATTAGTAACTATTGTCTCCATTCTCAATAAAATTGACACCCACAAAAAGATCAAAACATCACTTACAAAATCAAACTTTTGATATCCTCATATATGTGTGTGTGTGTGTGTGTGTGTGTGTGTATTTCACATATAATATATAACAAACCAATTATGTCCTTCCTCCTCTTTTTCTTATTTGATTACAAAAAAAGAGCAAACTTAATATAAAACATATATAGATAGATATGTTCCATCATAATAAAAACACTCCATCTATTATGTTTTTTATTATTTTTTAATTAATAAAAAAATAAGAGAACAAATTTAATATGACCACACTCCACCAATTATGATAAGGAAAAACACTGATTTTGGCTAATCTTCATCATAAAAATATCTTACAACTTTGAAGCATCCCCACAAAAGGAGGATTTATCATTGATTATGGAAGATGACTTTTGCAGACTACTCTAGCTCGCTTCTCCACCAAGTGGAGGGTGATCTTCTTATTGAGATTCCCAAACACACCTATAAGAAAAAAGCACAGTACATGTAGTTGTGCTATCATGATTGTCCAGCATTTTCTCAGCGACACCAACAATGAGATCCCAATTTTCACACCTCTTCACTGATTCAAATCTCAACATGATGTTACATTACAATGCATTTGGGCTTTGTATTATTTTCAGAAGAGATTTTTGAAAATTGGTGCGATGAAAATGGAAGGAAACAATTCTTTGATCCTCTCCTCGACTATAGAGTGGCTGTGGGGAGGTTATAGGGTGGCTGAAGGGAGGCTCTAATACTAGCTTTTGAGATCAGACAAGCATAACAGACAATAAAACTAATCACATACACATTAGGAGATAATAATGGAGAATAATGGAGACTAGAAGAAACAACACAAAATTTTATTAATCATGGAAGGCATTTCCTTGGCTTGCATTCTAAGGCTCATGAAAATACAAATTTATAGGTGAGAACAAAGATTACAAGAATTAGCTACATGTGAAATAAATGGCCGATGTGGAAGGTTGTATCTTTCGATGTGGGCGGCAGTCGGTGATGGCTGAAGACGATGGAGTATCAGTGCTGGTGTTAGAGCAATATGTGTCGGTTTGGTTTCATGTTTAAGAAAGGAGTGGGTAAAATATCCACAACAATAGAAGCGTTTTCTTTGTTTGGTCTTCACAATGATCATTTCAATTCTCTCATTCCTGATATATGGGATGTATGTATATTGTGAAGAAAATTTTGTACAATGATCATGTTCTCTTAATAAAGATATATGTATGGTATTACCATGAAGCACATTTTGGTATTTGTATACTTTTCCAATGTGAATTTGATTTCTATCACCAAAATTTCAACCATACCAATGTATTTTCCCAGTGTGAATTTGATTTCTATCTACAATTTCAAACAAACTCATAACCAATATTAGTTCAAGAAGGAATTTTGGGGAAATTTTTGAAGTCAGGATGAGAATGGACTCATTGTCACAAATCTTGTAAAGCACTTGTGGACTCGTTGTCATGAGTCTTGTAAATCACCTGTAAAGCGGGTAAATTCTATAGTCTAAAAATCAATTAATGCAAATTTAGAGATGTACAAATCTCAGTAGTTCAGTCCCTAGGATGGTCACAACTCCATGTTTTAGTTATAAATCTAGCAGTAATGGTTATGCTTTGAAACAATTGGCTACCTCGATTGATTTCAAATTTCTAACTATAAAATTAATGAGGCATAAACATGTATTAAAGGATGTGGGAAAATTGTGACAGTCTTGAGGATGGGTTGAGACAAGAATGCCCCTTGTGGGTGGTTATGTATTCTTTCCACTATGCAAAGAGAATTAAATTAACGAAATACTTTTGTTCTGGTAAGTTTATTCATGCGATTGAAGAGATGCTATTTTACAACTTAAATTTTGTCTTTGTTGGTTGCATGGTATTGTATCATGTAATTGATATTGTCCATGTTTGTCACACAAACTTCAAATTTTGCAAAGATGTGATCTATTAAAATTTTATGTTTTTCCTAAACAATTTGTAGATTGTTCAAAAACTCTAACGAATCACAATTATGACATTACAACGTAAATAGTTTACAAAAGTATCACCATTAGATTTAAAATTTAGAATCCAAATAAATATGAACCAACCTATTATTTGGTTATATTATGCATATCATATAATTGGATTGTAGAATTAGGATCAATTCCCACAAGATGGTATATTTTCTACTCAAATAAGGTAATTTACTTAAATACAGATCCACTTTCTTTTTTTTATCAAGTAAGACTAGGACCTTCTATTAAGCTAGCCAATAATACATCATTTACATGAGGCTGCACCTGCTCTGTGAAAGTTCCACAGTCAGTAAGGCAGGCAGAAACCTAACCACTCACCCAAACCCAAGAGAAGCCAAAAGAAAAAGTGCACTCCTTGGAAGATGAGTCCACCTAACCGAGGCCCACAAAAAGCTACTAGTATTCCACCAAGGGTCCACAAGAGAACCCAAAATATACCACCCAAAAAACTAAATTACAGACTCGATAAAAGCTATAAGCTTAGTCCTATAAACATTTTTGGGTCTGAAACATTCGAGCAACTTGCATGAAAAATCACCACCATTGACAATTTAACTTAGATCTAGTGGCCTTCGTGGGTATCGGGCAGATGAGAAGCACAAGGGTTAACCATCTGATGAGGGTTGTTTTCTCTTACCTCTCGCCGCCATGTGTCACAAGCTGAGTGGATTCGGGGGTCAACTGAAAAAAAACGAAAACCATTCGGACCCCACCCGATATACCACTTGTAGTTTTGGATCTGTTTTTTTGTGGAAAAACATTTACACTTTGTCACCAAGCGGTGATCAATAGACCATTCCCGCTAGCAATTCCTAAGCCTTCTCCCTAGATTCTCCATCAAGCATCCTTTAAACAAGATGAAAACAAGTGGCCAAATCTGTGGTTCTCCTCGAGTCAGTACCTTCACCATCCAACCAAAAGTAATCATAGCTTTGGAAAGTAGCCAAAACCAAAAATGGTCAGATGGTTTAGGGTTCACCATCCTCCCGCATGTCTCCTGAATCACTTCAATCTGTTCTGTTCATCAATGGTTCCATATCTTTGGTGGCCAGATAGAGGCAATCCTCTTGTAGTTTTCATGTAGGTAACGAATCCCAAGCAAACCAAGAATCCTTGTCCCTGTTGGTTACTCCTTCATTCACCAACCGATCCACTAACATGTTTGATTTCCTTTTCACATGGACAAATCTGACAGTTTTAAGGGTTTGTAGGTGGGAGTGGATACAGTGAAAGACTTGCAGGAGCTTCCAATGCCTCGACACTTTATCTGGAGAAGTTCCATTGCATATTCTCTTGGCTGCTCTAATAATCAATTATGAATCGGCTTCAATGATAACATTATGTGAATTTGACTCCACCAAGATTTCCAAGCATTGTTCTAATGCCAGGAGCTCAGCCATACTATTAGTGACCTTCCCCAAGTTTCCATGGAAGATTTTCTTTATTTCCCCCTAATAATCTTTTATGGAACCCCCAAAGCCAGCTAAACTTGGGTTGCCCTTAAAGGCTCCATCGATGTTAACCTTGAAGAAACCATAAGGAGTGGACTTCCAAATGCTAGCCCCTATAGTTTTTGAGCTCACTTCCTTTATTATTCCTAGAGGACATATGGACTGGAGACCCAAATGAAATATAATATTCTCCTCTTGAGGTAGAGGAAGATCCTTAGGAAGTGTCCTCAATAAGCTTCTTACTGTATCTTTAAGCTGCCTTAGAATTTGATCAATTATGTGTTGGGGATCGCTTGTTTTGTCTTTGAAGATTCACCTATTGCGCTCTTTCCAAACATTCCAAATGACAAAGCATGGAACCATAATCTAGGCTTTTTTAATAATCTCATTCCCTGAGAAGTTCTTCCTCCAATTTTTCAAAGTGTTGGATATGTTGAGATTGTCCCTATCGGTTTGTCTGAAGATTGAGGCCACCCAATCCCACACCCTAGATGTGAAAGGGCAGAGGTTGAGAAGGTGTTCAATCATTTCGTTATGTGAGCCACAAAGGTGACATTTGGAACGGCCAATGAAGCCTTTCTTTAGGCGATTCTCACAAGTTAAGATCTTCCTTTGATGCACTAGCCAGATGAATAACTTTATTTTCATCCAGTGGGGGCTTTACCAAAGCTTCTTCTAGACTTGATTAGTATTTACAAAGTTAAATCATGTGACTTCCTATTTTTCCTCTTTGAGGTTAAAGTTACCTTCATTGTTATTTCCCCATCTTAATTGGTCAGGTGAGGAGGAAATCAGGATCCTTCTATGCTCTGAGTCCTCGTTGAGAGCATCTGCCTTGGCCTTCAGAGGACTCTCATCATTGTAACTTAGATCCTTCCATTTCCTCCATTTTTCATTATTCCTTCCTTGGTCCCAAAAATATTTTACCAAAAACAAACCTTTGCTATCTGTGTCACTCTTGAGAGCTACCAAGTCATCCATATATAGGTTGGGTTCCTGTTGCCAGCTGTCCTCCCAAAATCGAGTGAGGTCCCCTGCTCGTATTTCCCAGAAACAGTGTTGCTGAACAATGCTTTTATTCTCCCAGGCAAGATTCCAAATGTGGAAGCCCCTAATTTGTCTTGACACTCTAATATGATCCTTTTCTTGCCAGTACTTGGCATATTTTTCTTTCCAAAGCTTAGCCCATAGGGAATTCAACTCCTTGATCCATCTCCACCAAAGCTTAGCTCCCGAAAATTTGTTGAGAGTCTCAGGTTCATGCAGCCCCAAGCCGCCATGGATTTTGGGCTTGCAGAGGTTGTCCCAGGCTACTAAAGCCCACTTCTTTTTCTCTTCCCCTCTGCCCCACAAAAAGTCCCTTTGTATGCTCCTTATCTATTGCTTAATACCTTGAGGAGCAGGGAGAGCTGAAAACATGAAAATGGGAATGGCCTGCAAGGCCTCTTGTGTGAGCACAAGGTGCCCTGCTAAATTTAAAGACCTACATGTCCATTTTCTAACCTTGTCCTAAAGTTTATTTAATGTTGGTTCCCATACCTTCTTGCTTAGAGGTTTGTCAGTAAGAGGAATGCCAAGATATTTGGACGGTAACTGTTCCCTTTGAAAACCAATAATTCTGGTAATAATTATCTGAATAGCAATATTAGTGTTAAAGAAAAATACTTTGGACTTGTTGAGGCTTACCTCAGTACCTGCTACGATAGCAAAGTCATTTAAGATGTTTTTGATTTCTCTAGCTTCCCTGACTGTGGGTATGCCTTGCAACATTGTATCATCCACAAATTGTTGATGAGTGTTTGCCACTCCATCCGAGGTGAGCTTGATACCCTGGATTCGACCTTTAGCATTTTACATTTTGATTTCTCTACCAAGCCCTTCCATCATGAGGACGAAGAGGAAAGGTGAGAGCGGATCACCTTGTCTGAGTCCTCTGGAGGGTGTGAAGGTTCTTGATGGAGCTCCATTAAGCAGTGTGGAAAAACTGGTCATGGTAACTAGTGCCATGACCCATCTTATCCAATTATGGTCAAAGCCATAGGCTTTTAGAACTGCTCTTATATAAGACCAGCTTAGTTTGTCATAAGCTTTTGCTAGGTCCAACTGAATGATCATACCCACTTGTTTATTGCTTTTGAGACAGTGTAGCACCTCATGCGCTTGGATGATATTGTTGAGAATTTGTCTTCCTTCCACATAGCCTATTTTCTCTTCTGAGATAAGAGAAGGTAGAAGGGCCTTCAGTATATTGGCTATCACTTTGGAAATGATTTTATACACCACATTACATAAGGCTATGGCTCGAAAACCATCCAGAGTCATGGCATTTTCCTGCTTAGGGATTTTTGCTATGAAGGAAGCATTAAGAGCCTTCAGAACCTTTTTGGATTTTCTCGAGTCTTCCACAACCTCCAGGATATCTTGTTTGACTATTTCCCAACAGGGTTTAAAGAAGTCTACATTGAGTCCATCCGGGCCTGGTGCTTTTCCACTTTTCATTTCAATAATCACCTCACTGACTTCCTCTTCCGAAACTGGCCTGTTAAGATTGTGGTTGTCCTCTCTGGTAACCAGCTTAGGGATATACTAGGTGAAATGATCAATAAACCTAGATCTATCCTCCATTGCTCCTTTGCAATATTGAAGAAGTGTTGTACAAGGATCGATTCCATATCATTGTGAGAGACAAGCTAAATGCCTTGAGAATCTTTAATCTTTTTTATTCTGTTGTGCGCCCTGTGGGTCACAGTGGATTTATGAAAGAACTTTGTATTTCTTTCTCCCTCCTTAATCCATTGAATCCTAGATTTCCACCTCTAGAAAATTTCCTCTTGTAGGCATCGATCCTCCCATTCTTCCTACAAAGAGTCAGTTAGTTTTTGTCTCTCTTTGGTGAAGCCCTCTGTGATGTTGATCTGATTAATTTCTTGAAGCTCCTACTCAGTTTCTCTTTTGGCCTTGAAGATATTGCCAAATACCTCTTTGTTCCAAGATTTAAGTTTGGATTTAATGTGTTTAAGTTTTTGCTGGAGCATGAACATTTTAGTGCCCTGAATGTTCAACTCCTTTCTCCACCATTTATCAATGTTACTAGTGAATTTAGGGTGTGAGAGCCAGGCATTTTTGAACGTGAAAGGTCTGTTTCTCCAAGTGCCCATAGAGTAGCTTCCAGTTGTACTGGCCAGTGATCCGAACCTCCAAAGGGAAAAATGGAAGCTGTCATGGCGGGTCCCGTGAGGAGAAGATCCTTTAAAACAATAATTCTATAAAGTTTGGAAGCCACCTGAGAAGCCCCTCCCCTTTTATTGTTCCATATGAAGGTTCCATCTATTATTTTAGTGTCCACTAGTCCCATGTTCATAATTAAGTCCTTGAAGGCTATGGAGTCTTTGCCTAGTTGTTTGGTGCCTCCTTTTTTCTTTGAAAGAGATCTTATCATATTGAAATCTCCTGCAACGATCCAAGAATATTGGGATCTCTTGCTCTTAGATCCTCCAAGGAGGTGAGAAGCTTGAGTTTATCTGCTTGCTTTTGAGGTCCATAAACATTTGTAATCATATATATCTCCTTATCACCTACAGGTTGACACGCCAAAGACAGATAATTCCTAGATGCTTCAGCATCCAGCATTCCAAATTTCTGTGGATCCCATAGCGTGAGTGTTAGGCCCCTATACTACTAGTGTAACCCCTTATTATTATTAGTACAACCCCCTTATTATATTGATGTACCCATGTAGTGCCCATATTGTTACTATTGTGCCCCATAGAAGCCCACTATTGTTATTATTGTGCCCTTACATTATTATTGTTATGTAGGCTCTGAGTATATAATGATCCCTTAGACTCCTATATATAGAAAGGAGGTCTTTTCATTTGTATCATCCAAGAATTGTTCATTTATGTAATGTATAGGAGGTTTCCCCCTCGAAGAGGCTGAATTCTAAGGTGTTGATCTATCGTTTCTATCTTTTCTTGAGCTGGTTTCATAACATTTGGTATTAGAGCCAAGTTCTAGGTTTTCGCTACTCCAAATAGGTCATCGTGGCATTTTTGCTATAACGTTTTTCCTACGACGTTTCAGAAGTCGGAAAAAACATCCATTTGAGAAGATATCGCACTGTAGCTTGGGTCCGAATTTCAGAGTTTTTCATGCTATATTTGTGGAGATATGATATGAGGAAGTTGGTCTTTTGGCAGACTCCTGAATTACATTCCAAACAGGTGACCTGGGGAAAATCATCATAACTTTCTCTCTGAGCATCAGATTGAAATTTCGTAAAAAGGTACAGAAAGAGGATGGACTGTAGTTTATTCTAGATATTTGTCAGAGCCAGAGGTCCAAATAGTGACACGTGGCACTTCATACAAGTTCGCTCTTCTGAAAAGGTCTATAATCAGGTCACTGTGGGATATTTGGTATAAATATTCATTGGAGCATCCAATTGGGATCAAACTGGTGGCCTTGGAAAGAGGACACAGAGGGCTACTCTAGGTCACAATTTCAGAACTTAAAGATCTGAAAGTACAGAGTTACAGTCGTTTCAAGATCGAGCTCCTAAAGTTAAGAAAAACAAGATGAGGAAGTTTGATGGGAAGGATCCAGTAAATTGGATACCTCAGATGGGGAAATATTTTGATCTACATGGTGTAACACTATTACAAAAGGTATGTATTGCATCTTCATATTTAGAACCAGATCCATTTTTATGGTATAAAGGGATTTGTTCTCGTAAACGACTTGTTACGTGGTCAATTCTCACAGAGGAAATGATAGCACATTATGAGGATACAAAGAGCAACACCTTCTTTAGAGCAACACCACAACAATTGGAAAGAGTAAAAGGGCTTTGTGACATACTAGAAATTAAAATTATGGCAACAATGAATTCTACCCCTCACTGCTATGAAGATGGAAGTGTTGTTTCTCCTAGCCTTCCACAACCTACAAGGGTTACACCACAACAATTGGAAGAAAAAAGAGAAAAAGGGCTTTGTTACAATTGTGATAGCAAATGCACTAAAGGTCAAGTGTGCTGAGAAGAAATTATTTTGCATAGAGTATGAAGAGGAGGAAGAAAAGGATCAAGAAACATCAAAAGAAGA
>APFE031532965.1:301598-360948 GCA_000404065.3 Pinus taeda
AACTACTCAAGCGTTGAGGGCAACACTTTTTGAAGGAGAGGGGCATGTTAGGCCCCTATACTACTAGTGTAACCCCTATTATTATTAGTACAACCCCCTTATTATATTGATGTACCCATGTAGTGCCCATATTGTTACTATTGTGCCCCATAGAAGCCCACTATTGTTATTATTGTGCCCTTACATTATTATTGTTATGTAGGCTCTGAGTATATAATGACCCCTTAGACTCCTATATATAGAAAGGAGGTCTTTTCATTTGTATCATCCAAGAATTGTTCATTTATGTAATGTATAGGAGGTTTCCCCCTCAAAGAGGCTGAATTCTAAGGCATTGATCTATCTTTTCTATCTTTTCTTGAGCTGGTTTCATAACAGTGAGAATCCCCCCCGCCAAGTTATTTTCCTTAATCTCTAGATACTCATACTTGATTAACCACTTATTATGAATTTCTCTTATTTTATCCATCAAACATTTTGTCTACTGAATGAAAACCATATCTGTTTTTTCTTCTTTCATTCTGTTACTTAGATTCCTTTGTTTCCTTCTACTCCCTATACCTCTAAAATTCCATACTGTGAGCATTGTTATGAAAGGTTAGTAAAGGAATAGTTGGTGAGATCTTTCATCTTACCTGAGTTAATCAATAGTTTTCCACATTCGTTTAGTAGCTCATTTTGTCTTTTTCTTCCTCTTTTCCTTCGTGAGTTCTTTGGAGATTGTACTTGTGAATTTTGCATCATTTTGACCTCGCTTAGCTCCTGGATTTCATGGTTTCTTTTGACACGATTTCCTTTTGATTGTGACCTCCATAGGAAGAGGTGTTGTACTCTGTCATAATCTTCTTTTGGCAGGGAGTCCACTCCTATGTTCTTTCCTTGTTCCAAAAATTTCTCTAGATCTAGATTTTCCCTATCTAGAATCTCTTGTAGTTCATGATCCTCTATTCCTACCTCACATGGAGTCATCTCATGGTCCCTACTGATCTCCACGAAGCTTGGTAGATCATCCTTTTGCTGGTTGTTTACAGTAATATCCTCCATTTCAGCTTCCTTATCTTTCTCCTTAGTTACGTTCTCCATGTCCTGGACTGTCTCCATGTTGTCCTCTACTTCCTCTAGGATTTTGAAACTGTTGGGTCTTGTGTTTCTATCCTCACTAATCTTTCTATGTGGACATTTACCCCCTTTCCCTTTGCCCCCACCCTTGGTGAAACCCTCATGATCTCTATCCAAAGTAGTTTTCCCATTGCCTTCCATATTGTTTGTTGGGTAGTCTCTGAATAGATGGCCATGTTCATGACATTCATGGAACCTAAATGGTATGTCCTCATAGTCAATAGTCTACACCCATTCTTCATCATATACCTCTAAAATTATTGCTTCCCGAAGGGCTCTAGATAGGTCCATTTCCACACATATTTGGATGAAGAAGGTATATTTTCCTTTTAGGGTTGCCTCTATGATCTTTAGGAAATGCCCTAGCTTGTTATCTATCGTTTTCAAAGATTCTAGTAGCCAATAATCTAGAGGAAGGGAGTACAGCCTAATCCAAACCGGAACTGATGTGAATGTCTCACTTTCTAGGACAAATTTGATCATACATGGCTGCATGTAGAGTCCTGCCGCAGCATAGAAATAAGGGCCCCCTTCGAACACTCTATCTTTTTCCTCTAGGCTTATGAACACCACCGTGAAGAATCCCTTAGAACAAAGATGTAAATGTATTTCTCCCTTTGGCTTCCAATGGCTCCTTATCTAGACATGTAACGCCCTTTTCGTTGGCCATAACCCCATGAACTTACATATGATCACATGTTCTGTCATATGGGCCCTATGCACTTGTATCATTGGATCACTCAATATGACCTAGGGAATAATGCTCAACTTGGGTTTGCAGACTCCAATAGTCCTTATGGAAGTCGTTTTTTGACTGCTGCCTCCATTCTCCTTCTCTTTACTTGTTTCCTGTTGATTCCCTTCCTGATCCTGAAGTATGTTTTTTCCAAATGTTCCCTTGCCTCTTGCTTCTAAAACCTTTTCCAATGGTTTTTTGAAATGATTCCCTCCTGCATACTTACCTCCCTCGTGACTACCTGACTGTAGGAGGGAGCGATGCTCCCCCTGTGCGTCTTGCCATGGAACCCTAAGTCAAAACCCTAGTGCCAACTCTAACCCTAGCTCAAGTTGTAGCCCCCCACTAAAATGTTAGCCCAAAGCATATATTAGTCAAATACAAAGCCACTTTCAAAATAGAGCCCACATGAAGAAATTACCAAAAAGCTGTGAAGTTGATAAATTCATCACCGGTGACCATGATGACAATAGGAGCTACAACAAGCATGAATTGGCCAATGCGAAGAGAAAGGCCTCTAATGGCACCTAGTGTTCCATGTAAATATTTCATGGATAATATTACGAGGACTTCTTCCTCCCATAAATCATGTTCATGTTCACGATGGCATCCAATTTGATGGTCCACTGAATCACTTGCATCCATCAACTCATAGTCAGAGCTTGAAAAGAGACTCTCTTAGTTAATCCAACCGTTTAAAAAACAAGGGAAAGGGTTGTAGGAAATAGTATGGGTAAGGAGGTTGGAATGAAGAGGGGGAATGAGGAAGTAGGTTGGTGGAATGAAGAGGATGCATGAACATTGAAGCGGTGACAGGTGACCAAGAGAAATGGTAAGTGTCCTGTGGAATATTAAACTTTTGGATATGTATGGTGATTTCAAACATTGGTGCATGAGTTTCTTTTGTTGTTTTCATTAAAACATTAAATGTCTTCGAAGTAATGCTAGATTTGAACTAGCATAAAACTAAACTGTTTTGAGATTTCAAGTTTATTATCCTAAGTTTTAACAAGAATTGTGAAAATCATACTCTTTTCCCTGCAATAGGAGGTCGAAACCGAAACATTGGATAAAAATTTGTTTGATTCAATATTTATGTTTAAACATTGGTTGAAACAAGAATGTGGTGGTTGGTCAAAGCTATTTAATGTTAGTTCAACTCCCAATGAACACTATAGTCCCTACGCTGCCATAGGCAGGGAATAATAATGTATTGTAAGATCAGTGTAAATTTGAATTGCATTTTGTACGATAAAATTTATGCGGTGTAAAAGTTGGAATGAGTATTTCAACTAAATAATTGATATTTTATTAAAAATGTTATTGTTTATAGAGGCCTCAAGTGGGTTAGTATTGCCAAAAATATCAAGAATCAAGTTTTTCTTTTACAAAAAAATTGCAGCAATTAGATTTTTTTTTTTAAAACATCTAACAAGAGATTGAAGCTGATTTTTGATGGTCTTGGGTACCCAAAATCTTGAAGCTTAATAGCTATAACTAGGATTTCCAAAAGTTTATACAAAATTTTGAGATGCTTAGCCATTTTAAGAAGAAATCTAGGTTTTGATTTTCTTTAATAATTTATTCAGTTTGATGAATAGACTTGGTATTCATGGTAATTCGTAAGGTTGGAATTAGTAACCTGAGGAATAAACCATTACATTTGACCAATTAATCCAGTTAGAAATATTATGGCAGGTCACATAAATGGAATTGATAACCTGTTGTTGATGCCTCAAAAATTGCTGCAACAACATCAGGGAAAACCACCCGGTCCAGACCTTAAAGGCAACTCCTTTTCCATTTGGTGTGGACTGGAAATAACGGGACTAGTTTCCCAATAATTTAAATATGGGATGGATAAGTGGTGGATTTATAATATCTAATGATAATGGACGATGATTTAATCTACAAAGTAAAATTATAAACAACTAATCTATCCCAGGGAATTTCTGCTTTAGTGTAACTTTTCATGATCTTTATCCACAAACAGGCATATAGATGACTCTATTAGTAAATAATAAAGACATTTATTCATATGATAATTACCTTTTTCAAGTAGTTGAACAAAGTAATGATTAAAACATTATTACACTATTCTTCATATATCATTGACATAAATATGATTGAAAGAATAACACTTCTTAAACATTCAACAATGATAATCATAAGGAATGTTGTTAAAACACATACATATATCCAATGATAGCAAGATTAAATAAATGTTGATTCACATTAAAGAATGAAGAAAAAGCATAGATAATAGTACCATATGTTATTTGAATCACTCCTGAAACACTTCCACAACAAAGTAATAGTGCACATATCATCAAAGCTTTCTTCATTAAAATTCAGAATACTGGCCTAGTCTTCATAAAAAATATATCAAAAGTACAATAGTGTAACTTACTGATTTGAGTTTATACAAAAAACTGAGGACCCTTTCCAAATGCATGAAAGGGTCTATAAATACTATATAAGCTAACTAATTATGAAATAAAAATGCTACTAGGTGGTATAACTAGATCATGAAAATGTCCTCAAAATAGGCCTGTTTGCAGTCAGCAGCATAATTCACTATTTCGGATGATCTTCCTTTCGCTTGAGCCGGAAGATAGCAAGCATTGGTTGCAATTCTAGAGGGTGACTCAGACGAGAATGCAGCTAGGCTGAATATGTGGCATCGTGAATTTTGGGAATCATGTAACCGATTGCATCGGTTAAATATTTGAGCATTGCCTTTTGACTATATGGCTTAACTAGGAAAAACCAAAAGGTATCCCAAGTTAAACTTTGGATGTCTGTGATTAATCTCTCATTCTTCTCCAATTCTTGATTGCATGTTTGTTCCAATTCTTTGGTTATCAGTAATTTACCTGGAGTGCACTGTGAAATCAAGTTAGATAGATGAAGAATATCATTGATTAACTCAATTAAATTACTAGTTGATAATCTGCATCTTGAGGTTTCTCTTTCTGCTTTCATCAATTCTGACTGCCATTCTAGGAAAAGGATTTATTTATGTAACTCTAGAATTTTAGGCAAATTCACGACTTGCCCTTCACTGGTTTCTTGCCAAGCAAGAAAGTTGGTTAAAGTCGCATCGGCCTGTTCCAAATCCTACCTAGCATCAACTGATTTGTCAATTATTGATGAAGTAATCTCATAAAGGGGCTCAACCAGGGAAATATTATGACATAGCAATTTTATCTGTGTAATCAATGCATTATTGATTTGGAGAGCTTCAGCTTGAAATCTGTTGGTTGAGGAAGACCTTTGAATTTTTATATCTCTTGTGATATTGAGTGATTTGCTCATCTTTTGTCTTACTCATTTGTTCATTCATTGTCTTTAGCTTGGATAATACTGCGGATAATTCTTTTTGTTTCTGTGCTACGCTCTGATCTATCCTCTGCTTCTCTTTGATCAATTGTTCATTTAATTGATTGTTTATCTGCTGCTGTTCTGCGAGCTGTTGTACTAATTGTTCTATTCTTTGTTGTCTCTCGGATACCTGTGACTGTAAGGAAACAATTGTTTGGTCATTTTCCTTGAGTAAATTGCTTACATTCGATGCTTAATCCATAGTAGCTGCCGAGTAAGCTCTGGCATACTAAGAAAGTTTTGTGAGGTCTTTGGAAGGATTGAATTCTTCTTTCCATACCACATTAGCCATCTCTGTTTGTATAGGTAAAAGGGAAGATTGATTAAGTCTTCTCCTTTTCCTTTGTCTTTTTACTACAGCCCTATGTTTGGGACTGTAAAAGACATCTAATGGTGTATGTCTTCTATCAACAAAACAATTTGATCGAATGGATCCTTAGGAATTATTTCTACATCTTCGTTGGTCGGTAGGCTACTGGTTCCTTCAATTGGAACCATAGTTGTCATTGTCTCTTGACCGACTATTACTTTAGGTGTGCTGAAACCTTGTGAACCTTTACGATTGCTTATAATGGAATCGAATTGTTTTCATTCTTTAAGGAGCTTGGGATCAATCTGAGTATCTATATTGATGTGTTCACTGCCCTTGTCCTGTTGTTTTTTATGCTCTTTCTCCTATTCTGGTTCTTTTCCTTTTTCGAGAATCTTCTCTATAGTGGGAGGTTTGTCAATCATTTTTTGTTCAGGCTCGCTTGACTGGGTTGTTGGGGTAGTAGCTAATAAGTCCAGAGGTAGAGTTTGCAACCTCTATTCTTTGAGCCTATTAAATTCTACCAGTCCTTCATCTTTATATCTCATTTTGGCCAATGTTTTTACCTGGAATAATGATTTCGCTGAAGAAAACAGGTCATCAAATTCATCTTTTTCATATTCAAACTTTGTAAGTTTGGCTTGTTCAAGAACAGTATAGGAAACTTTCCTTGGATCGAATTGCCTGTTAGGAATAGTTTCAAGATTGAGCATGTTTATTTTTTCTGCCTCCTTTTCCGCATGCTTGTAATCATGTAGAGTGTAAACACTGCATCTCAAAGGAAATTTAGGCCAAGCATGCTTTTTAGAATTCCGAAGAGTTTTGGATGTTCCTGTTGTTGTTATTTGGCAGGTCAATTCTCGAGCTAACAGCTTATTAGGTACATACAGAGGAAGGACATGAGGTCTTGCAAGACTACCATAAACCCTTATATATGTGAACCTGTCTTCCCCGACTCAATTCCTTACAACAGTCAAGTCAATCTTTGCTTCCTTGGAAATCTTTGGGGCAGGCTTATCAAAAATGGCATAATAGATAGGTAACATGAAACCATTACAGATTTGGTACGAGTGGTCTTTATAGTGCACCTTCCATAACATTTGATGATAAATGTGGATTGGCTTAGGGTCTTGTGAATTCCATCTCTACCCGAGTATAGGATATTCAGAATTAAAGCAAAGAGTATCCATAATATAAGAAGTGTAATAAAAAGGGGGAATAGTCGTGGTGGTTATGTGTGTATTTGATCTAAATTCAAGAATTGCAGTGACTAATTTATCGGACAATATGTTTGCCCAATCCATCACTTCACTATTAACCACCACTTCCATTAAAGGAACCATTTCAATAGTCAACTTTGCAGAATCATGCAATCCCAAAATTCTACACATTATTGCCTCGGCATAACAGTAAGGAGAAGACAACGATTCTACAGAGTACTTACTAGATGATTCATGTTTGTGCTTTTTGAGATTCTGTCTCCATTGCCTAATTGGGGCCAATTCAGTCTCATTCTCCTTTGCGAACCTTTCAAGAAAGGCTTTGTTGTATTTCTTTTTAGGTTTAGGCAAGTGATACATCTTCCTTAAGTCATCAGGCTGAAATTAGCCAAAAATCCTTCTGTTAACTGTGCAAAATGTTCTGTTTAAAATCGAAATTTCTTCTACTACCCATCTCACTACATTAGTGTATGGAAGAATTTTCTCCGTGCTACTATCCTGTACAAATATGAATCAGCTAAATCTTTAAGGGAAGCTTCCGATTTACTAGTTGAATCTGCAATAGCTTCTCCTGATACTTCCTCAGGCTCCTCTGCTTTGATTAAATTGTAGATGCTTTGCCAACTTGTATTTCCAAGGCTGAGACATGTAGTGTCTGAGATTAAACTTTTTTTAATTGGTCTTGGATCATTGGTTGACTGCATTGTTGCTGTAGGAGCCGCTACTGCTACGGATTTCTTAGAATTCTTTCCCATTTGTTTCAAATTCGTTATTTCAACGGAGTTCTGTGCAAGGAATGAAATCAACGTGATATAGAGAATAGCTAGTATAACCCAATATGAAATAATTATGTCAATTGGCGTATAATAAAGGATTATAGTGAAACTGCCGCAGATGGAATCTAAAGGAAAATCTTGCCATAACTGCTTCATTAATTGGCCGTTTAACCTGTCAATCATGGTAAAGGAGTTCATGAATACCCATTATATCGTTTATACGATGAATGATCCATTCAAGTGTCGCTTAGATTCTTTGATGGATAATCAGAGATAAATCGTAATTGGTGATTGGTAATGTGAACGGAAAGGCTTTAATAATAGTCCAAAATATTTTCCGATCACCAAAAGGTGATACACTGCATGCAAGCCTTTTAAATATGTTTCGAAACAAGTGCCTTGATTTAATACATCGCAATCGGGGATGGGTTCGGGTCATATTACTATGCCATTGCAACATCACCAATCGTCGATGGCGATACGCCCTATCACATCGAACGATTTGAATGTGTCATAATTCATGTATTGGGTTGTTACGGCCGACTGCCGATGGTGATACACTTTATCGCATCGGAGAGATGAGGGAGGATTTTCTTTATGCTATGTGTTTTTCCTTTTCTTGATATCCAATAGCGATTTCCTTTTCGGATCGGAGTGATTCAATGGGTCTTTTATATATGTTTTTCTTATCATTGCGATATGTGATCTTGCGATCGCTTTATCGCAATAACAAAGAGCTTTATAATTATTTAAAAGACCTACTTTATTTCTATTCAAAAGGTTTATTTTAAAATATATCATTTCCATTGGACCTTTTGATGAGGTTTTTCTAATGATGAGTTAATACTAATTTATTCACACATCTAAGTTTAAAAGGGACCCATTTCATATTGTGAGTTTTAAGTAAAAATTTTCTGAAATGGGGGGTTGTTGTAGAGCACAATAATTGGCGATTCACTGGAAGAAATAGTTATCTCTAAGAAATTAATTAAAATACTTAAACTTTCTTAATCTAGAAATCTTATCTGATAGAAAAATTATAATATAACTAGGCAATTATAAATTCTGAATATAATGATAACTATTTTTGCTATTTTCTTCTCATATTAAAATTAAATACATTCTAAGTTTTAAATTAGCCTTAATTAGTTGATAATGATAAAACAAAAAACTTTTCCAACTTAGCTTTATAATGACTCCTTTATCATAGGTAGAGCCTCTGCTGCCAGCAAATGTTTATAGTCTCGACAAGGATACCTTTTAACTATTTGATCATTCATTATCCCATCCATTTCAGAGTATAATTAAAAAGAATGAATCCAAAAATATGTCTCCATATTTTTGTATCACTTTTTCTTTTTTCTTATTTTTTAAGATAAAAAGCCATTGTCCTGGTCTGGTGGCCAGCTATTTGACAATGCCATTCACTGGTTATAATTTAATTGAACAAGTTGGCTCGTGATGAGACCCCTTGTTTTACAATTATAAGCCATTACCCTGTTTTGGTATGCAATATTGGTAATGTCAGTTGAACTATTCCCCTATGATCATGGTAAGCAGGCTTGTAATAAGACCTCTTATCTTTTATATCAAATATATTTTAGAATTACACTCTGAGTAATTATAAACTTTGATGAATGGGATGAACAATTTTCTCCTTAAGAGAACATGGATGATAGGGTGAGAGTTGAAGATGCTAAGATTGAATCAGTTTCTATTTTGTATTGGTAACCATTTTCAGGCCACTTGAAAACATTAAAATGATTTATAGTACTTCTAAATCTTGAGATGATTTCACAGAAATAAAATGGGGTTTTCAGAATCTAAATATACATAATTTCCTAGAAATTTCTCTTTCGTTTAAGGCTTCCATTTTTCAGAAGTAAATATCAGAACTATTTCTTTTAAGTAAGCTTTTCAATATAGAAAAAACCAATGAGAGGCTTCTTACAACTTTATTTTCTCAAAATCCTAAAAATAAGTTATGTACACAAGTTTTGCTGAAAATTGAATATTTACAAAGGGAGAAGGGTTTACCTCCTCAATTGAAGAATTTTTTCAAGATAAGGTCGTTAACAGGAAGAAAATCTCTCTTTCCTGATAGATCTTGCAATATGAAAGTAGAAGGTCCTATCTTCTCGTTGATTTGAAATGGTCCAAGCCACATTTTCTGGAACTTAGTGTGTTTTCCTTTATCTTCATGGGCTTTGTCCCATTTCAAAACTAGATCACCAACTTGTGATTGCTTTGAACTGGTTGAAGTTGTATCAAAAGATGACTTGATAATTTTCTGATGTTTTGCATGTATAATTCTGGCCTTTTCCCTTTCTTCTTCTGGTTTCAAAATTCGATCATGTATTAGTTAAATAGAAGATGAGGGACTTTCTTCAATAAATTGCACTAAAGCTAGTGATGGGAGTACTAAATTTGCTAGTATGACAACTTCTTTTCCATATACTAGATTAAATTAAGAAGTGCCTATGGAGGCCTTCTGTGTTATTCTATCAGCCCATAGTGCAAATATCAAAGATTTATGCCAGTTTTTATGATTCTGCTCAATAGTTCTCTTAATAATTTTAATAAGATTTTTGTTGGTGGATTCTGCTAAACCATTACCTTGGGGGTAGAAATTTGCAGAATACTTCAATTTAAATCCTCTTTTGATAGCAAACTCAAATATATAATTTCCAAAGAAATAAGATGCATTATAAAAAACAAAAGCGTTTGGGACACCAAACCTGGTAATAATGAATTGATCTATGAATTCCATGATTGCCTCAGAGTTTTTTGTCTTTAAAGGAATTGCTTCATCCCACTTAGTGAATTAATCAGTGGCTGTATGGATATATCTATGTTGTTTGGATGAATGTGGAGTGATTTACCCAATTATATCCAATCCCCATTGTTCAAAAGGTTGTTCAATGTTAACTGGTTGCAAAGGGAAAGCTGACTTCTTTTGTCTTCCACTGGAGGTTTAACAACTTTGGCATTTATTTACATATTCGTAAGTATCTCTGAATAGGGTTGGCCAATAGTATCCAGCATGAATGATTTTGTGAGCTATTGTATCAGCTCCAATTGTCCTCATGTTGGTACGTCATGTAGCTCCTGCAAAACCTTTTGCGCTTCAAGTTTTTGTAAGCATCTTAATAGAATTGAATCATAATTTCGTCTAAACAATACATCATCTACAATTATGAAGTTTTTCGCTTTCAATATAATGGAACATTTGTTTTTATAAGAAATATTAGAAGGAGCGTATCCATTTTTCAAATAGAAAATCAGATCTGCATATTGCGATTCAGCATCTGTGATACTTATCTGATTGATTCTTCAGTGTCTTCTGTACCTTCAGGTTCATGAATATTGGATGCTCCTCTTAACAACCTACAAACCCTTGGCCTTTGACAATCTTTGCTGGTTTTATTTCTAAGTCATATTCTTGTAATGTTGTGACCCATTTTTCTCTCTTTTCTCCTAATTCCCTTTGAACTAATAATTGTCTTACTGCTGAAAAAGGAACTATAACTTTTGTGTGAGCTTTTAAGAGAAAGGGTCTATAGTGTTTTATGGCTTTGTACACAGAAAAGGCTTGTTTTTCAACTTTCGAATAATTAATCTTAGCACCTTGAAGATTTGAGCTGTAAAATTAGATTGGTGCTTCCAAGTTTTGATCGTTAATCCAACACCGTTGCATAAGATGAAGAAGATGCAAGGTTATATAGCATGAAATGTTTTGAAAAATTAGGAGTGCTTAAAGCAAGGGCATTTATGATTGATTTTTTGATGGAATCAAATGCCTCTTTTCCTACAGGCCCCCATTTAAACATCGAATTTTTCTTGATCATGGTTTGTAATGGTAAAATAATTTGGGACAAATATTTTTACAAAGTTAATTTGATCTAAAAATGATTGCATGGATTTTTTATTATGAGGGAATGGAATATCATAAATCTCTTTAATTCTACTTGGATCAATGTCAATACCATCCTTTGAAACAAGAAATCCCAAAATATTTCCTTGATTAAGAGCAAAAAAGGACTTCTTTGGATTTAGTGAGATACCATACCGTTTACAACGTTCAAATATTTGTTTTAAATCATGTAAATGATTCGACCTCTTTTTGGAAAATACAGTGATATCATCTAAATAGACACTACTGATTTATTAGTCAAACCTTTGAATGCTATGTCCATTACTCTTTGGAATGTAGCTCCAGCATTGATAAGTTCAAAAGGCATTTTTTGGTAAGCATAAGTTCCCCACTTGGTTCTGAAGGTAGTTTTGAGCCTGTCATCAGGATGGACCAAAATTTGGTTATATCTTGAAAAACCATCTAAAAGGGACATTAACTCAGAACCAGCTATTGAATGGAGTGTCTGTTCCATGGTAGGTAAAGGGAAGTTATCCTTTTGGCTTGCCTTATTAAGATTTCTGAAATCGAAGCAAATCTTGATGTCGCCATTTTTCTTTCTAACTGGCACCATATTGGACACCCAGTTTGAATGTCTGACAGGAAAAATTATCTTAGCCTTTAAGAGTTTATTTACCTCAGTTTTTATTTGACTCTCTAGGTTAGGATGAATTTTCCTTAACTTCTGTTGCACTGGTTTTTGTTCAGAATATTCCACTCCAATGATGCCCCTGGAAGCGGCATATTCCACTCCAACGATGCCCCGTGCGTTTGTTATAAGTCAAGTTTGTTATATTTCCTGACAAAAGCATATTCTCTGACATGGTATACTCTCTAACAAAGAAAGCATATTCCACAACGCCAATGCCCCGTGCGTTTGTTATATTCCCCGACAAAAACATATCCAATGGCCAATGCGTTTATATTAGGGAAACTATGAAAACTTGGATTCAATGAAACGTGGGAAGTACATATGTCCGGTAGGGTTGGGAAGTATTGGAATAGTATGTTGAATGATTGATGTATCATATGTTTTCAAATCATCATATTTCCAAGTGAAGACATTTATTCTTACGCAATAGTCTAATGAATGCAATTCTTTCTTATGAAGAAAGTCCTAATCCTAAATTGATGTTTTGAGGATTTTCCTCAGTACCTAGGTTCACCAATTCAAATTTTAAAGTCGAACTCTGGAGCTTTGAATTGGTCACCTGTTTAAACCTGTCTTTAATATCAAAAAGACCTTAAAGCTTGACCAATGGTTTAGATATTGTGTTTTCTTCTTGCTTTTCCTTCATCTGAAGGTCATGATCACTTTCATCAATGATCTGATTATCATAGGACTTGTCAGAAGTCAAGAAATTTAAAATGTATTCATCGTGATTGAACACTCGCCAATTGGTGACATTATCGGGGATTGATGGTCTAAACATTAGCTAGTAGATTAGAGGCAACATTAGCTAGTAGGTCGGCTGTTGCGTTTTGGGACCTAGGGATGGGAGAAATATTGAATGCTAAAAATTGAGATATGAGTTCTTGTACCAGAGACTGATAGTGTTTGAGATGACTAGAAAGGCAATGAATTGTATTTCTAACTTGTTTTATAACAATTTATGAGTCTCCGAACACTTTCAAATATTGAACTTTAAGACCAATTTCTTTGTAGAGTCCTTGGACTAAGGCCTCATATTCGGCTGTATTGTTTGTGCATTCGAATTCCAATTTGCATGATAACATGGTTTTTTTCTCCCTCGGGGCTGACTAAAATACACCCTACTCCTGCACCTTCACTAGATTTAGACTCATCAAAGTATAGTGACCAAAATAAAGAATTATCAACAATTTTATTTAGAGTCTCCTCAGCAATATTGACACATCTTGATCTATCGGTTTGTGAAAAATTTTCAATTTGAGATGTGAAATTATTAACTAAGAAAGGAGATTGTTGGGTAGCGAAATTGCCAAACAATGATTCAGATGAGTAATTCCCCAAAATATTGTTAATGAATGTTATTGGTTGACTTTCCTGATGGAATTCAATAACAGTGTGGGTCATGTGTTTCTCCCGATTGATCTTGATCTGATTTGGCTATCCTTTATAAGGTAGCCACATATGGGACCAATCAGTGGAAATATAACCATGGAGTTTCTAAAACAGGTCTCTACTCAAAATCAACCCATAAAATTTAGGTATATCAACGATTAAAATATCAATCCTTTGAACCACTCTTGGATCAGCTGATAACCTAATAGTTATTGATTTTATTTGTCCTAAAACTTGGACCTTTGATCTATCCAATTGTAAAAATGTGAATTGTAGACTTTTGGGGTTCAATGTTCAGTTTGGAACAAACTGAAGCTGCCATTATATTAGAAGAAGCCCCTGAGTCAATCAAACAATTGTGTAGATTTCTATTATAGATCTCATAGGTTAAGAGGAAAGGAGGAGTATGTCAATTCAATCTATCTCCAATTAAAATGGCGTCAGTAGCTTCCACTCTACCAGGAAGTGGTTCGCATGAATCATTAGCAGCTTTGGACAATACAGTATTAGGAAGAGGTGAAGAAGGTACAACATTTAGCTCTTTAAGAAGTAATTTATGTTGATGTTTGAGTTTTCTAAGTTCAAACATAGTAATATTTTCCTTTGTCTTCTTCATGTCTTCGATAATATTGTATTCCATAGAATCTATAACTACTAATGTCTTAGATGTTGAAGGTGAACTTGAAGATGATGGCTGATTTTGGGATGGAATCGCCGCAACTTTCTTTGTGGGAACCTTTTCTTTGAAGTTGTCTGAACAGGTTCAGGAATACCCTTACTCCTGGTAGACATAGGGAAAGCTTCCTGTTCATTTTTTGTATCAGAATTAGGTAAAATAAAGTCCCACATCCCATGAAATTCTACAGTCTCCTCTTCTTCAGGTTCCATGGATGATAAGATTGTTTCATCCTCTTCTTCCTCTTCAGGATCTGAATCTGCATTGGACATAGCATTTGGTAGTTTTGATTCAGGTTTCTTAAAATTTCTAAATGGCCTTTTTGTTGAAGTCTTAGCTACTTGTTTTTTATTTCTACCATCTCATTTGACATAGTCTTGAGAACTTTTTGGAGACCCTCCATATCATATGGATCTTTAGGGGTTTTTTTCTTTGACTCATCTTTGAAAGAAACTTTTTTGGATTTTCTATCTTTAAGAGTAGCTTTCTTTTCTAAAGCAATAATGTGTTTCTCTACAACAAGCACCTCTTTCATGTTTTCAGCTAAAGTTGGTTTTGCAGCTCTATCTACAAAAATAGCTATATTTGAGGGTAGGGCTGTTATATACCACTCGCTTCTGATTTGCTCACTTGGTTTAGAGGCGGTTGGAATCTTATTCAAGACTTTATTGAGTCGTGAGTTAATCTCCTTTATAGGTTCTTTGGATTCTATCCTAAGATTCGAGAGATCATTGATTAATGTTGCTAAAGATTTGTCATCACCATACTTAGTCAGAAACTGTTCTTGAAAAATGTTCCAACTTGTAATGGATCCAGAGGGTAGGGAAAAATACGAAGACCGAGCTGATCCTTGTAAAGTATAAGGGAAAATCCTAACAACAACATCTTCCTTTGTCACTCCTTTTAAATTAACAGATAACATGAAATTGTTAATATGCTTCTTGGCTTGTGTCCTTGTATTTGGATTAAATTTTCGCAACCATTTTTTAGGAGAATCTGGCAATGGGTGTAATGGTGCAGGAATAATGATCGCACCAGGACTACTCCATGGATTCTGATCCATTGTAAAATTAATAGTAGATGATATTGCCGATGAAATTCCAGATGTTTGATAAAGAGTTGATATTGAGGTTTGAGGTGGGATGTTGAAGTTCCTGATCCATGTTGAACAACAATGTGTAATGGAGGGGTGGATGGCTGACTTCACACTGTAGAAGATGAGATGGAGGATGTAGTATAGGGGCCTAACATGATGAGAAAGTCTCAGTGTTAGATCCTTCATTGGTTTTATTTTCCCTTTTCCTTTTGGATAAAGGCAACTTAGTAGGTTCAATACTGAGCTTCCTACTTTGGAGTCTGGTGAGAGGGTGAGGTGGATTGAATTGTGAAGTCTCACTGCCTTCAGATACCTCAGAGTTTTGTGATGATATCGAAAAGCCTTGACGTTTATGGATGAGAGACTGAACTTCAAGAGACTCAGGACTTAATCGATCTGTGGTATGCTGGCTTTGAGCAGTTGTGGTTGACTCCTCTTCTTCTCGTTTGAATATTGGTGTTCCAGCATGCAAACGGGAGGTCTGAGGTGAGGTGGAGGCAGATTTACTCTCATAATGGGCTATAGGTTTGGGTTTGCTCATCATTCATACTTCATGCCCTCCTTCTAGCGCCAAAAATGTTGATGGCTCCAAAATCGCTGCAACAACATTGGGGAAAACCACCCAGTCCAGACCTTAAAGGTAGCTCCTTTTCCATTTGGTGTGGTGGCTCCGACGGGAAATAATGGGACCAGTTTTCCAATAATTTGAAGATCGAATGGATAAGTGGTGGATTTCTAATATCTAATGATAATGGATGATGATTTAATCTA
Organism: Pinus taeda; assembly: GCA_000404065.3. Classification (NCBI taxonomy): domain Eukaryota; kingdom Viridiplantae; phylum Streptophyta; class Pinopsida; order Pinales; family Pinaceae; genus Pinus; species Pinus taeda. The sequence continues at coordinate 317,644 of APFE031532965.1, forward strand.
CAAAGTAAAATTATAAACAACTAAGTTATCCCAAGAAATTTTTGTTTAGTGTAACTTTTGATGATATTTATCCACAAACAGGCATATAGATGACTCTATTAGTAAATAAAGACATTTATTCATATGATAATTACTTTGTTCAAGTAGTTGAACAACGTAATGATTAAAACATTATTACACTATTCTTCATATATCATTGACATAAATATGATTGAAAGAATAACACTCCTTAAACATTCAATAGTGATAAGCATAAGGACTGTTGTTAAAACACATATATATATCCAATGATAGCAAGATTAAATAAATGTCAATTCACATTAAAGAATGAAGCAAGAGCATAGATGATAGTATCATATGTTATTTGAATCACTCCTGATATCAATCGCATTCAAATTCCTTCTTCTAACTTAGAAACACTTCCACAATAAAGCAATAGTGCACATATCATCAAATCTTTCTTCGTTAAAATTCAGAATACTGGCCTAGTCTTCTGTAACTTACTGATTTGAGTTTATATAAAAAACCTAAGGATCCTTTCCAAATGCATGAAAGGGTCTATAAATATTATCTAAGCTAACTAATTATGAAATAAAAATGCTACTAGGTGGTATAACTAGATCATGAAAATCTCCTCAAAATAGGCCTGTTTGCAGTCGGCAGCATAATTCACTGTTTTGGATGATCTTCCTTTGGCTTGAGCTGGCATATAGCAAGCATTGGTTGCAATTCTGGAGGGTGACTCAGACGAGAATGCAGCTGGGTTGAATATGTGGCATCGTGAATTTCAGGAATCATGTAACCGATTGCATCGGTTAAACATTTGAGCACTACCCTTTGACTATATGGCTTACCTGGGAAAAACCAAAAGGTATCCCAAGTTAAACTTTGGATTCCTGCGATTAATCTCCCATTCTTCTCCAATTCTTAATTGCATGTTTGTTCCAATGCTTTGGTTGACGACAATTTACCTAGTGTGCACTGTGAAATCGAGTTAGATAGATAAAGAGTATCATTGATTAACTCAATTAAATTACTGGTTGATAATCTACATCTTGAGGTTTCTCTTTCTACTTTCATCAATTGTGACTGCCATTCTAGGAAAAGGATTTCTTTATGTGACTCTAGAATTTTAGGTAAATTCATGGCTTTCCCTTCACTCGTTTCTTGCCAAGCAAGAAAGTTGGTTAAAGTCTCATCAGTCTGTTCCAAATCCTGCCTAGCATCGATTGATTTGTCAATTATTGATGAAGTAATCTCACATAGGGGCTAAACCAGGGAAATATTATGACATAGAAATTTTAGCTGTGTAATCAATGCTTTATTGATCTGGAGAGTGTCGGACCTGAAATCTGCTAGTTGAGGAAGACCTTTGAATTTTTCTATCTGTTGTGATAGTTGAGCGATTTTCTCATCTTTTGTCTTACTCATTTGTTCATTCATTGTCTTTAGCTTGTATAATGCTGCAGATATTTCTTTTTGTTTTTGCGCTGTGCTCTGACCTATCCTCTGCTTCTCTTTGATCAATTGTTCATTTAATTGGTTGTTTATCTATTGTTGTTCTGCTAGCTGCTGTACTAACTGTTCTATTCTTTGTTGTCTCTCGGATACCTGTGACTGTAATGAAACAATTGTTTGGTCCTTTTCTTTGAGTAAATTGCTTACTTCCAATGCTTTAGCCATAGTAGTTGCCGAGTAAGCTCTGGCATATTGAGAAAGTTTTGTGAGGTCTTCGGAAGGATTGAATATTTCTTTCCATTCCACATTAGCCATCTCTATTTGTACATGTAAAAGGGATGATTGATTAAGTCTTCTCCTTTTCCTTTGTCTTTTTACTATAGCCCTATGTTTGGGACTGTAAAAGACATCTAATGGTGGTATGTCTTCTACCTGCAAAACAATTTGATCAGATGGATCCTTAGGAATTATTTCTACATCTTCGTTGGTGGGTAGGCTGCTAGTTCCTTCAATTGGAACCGTAGTTATCGTTGTCTCTTGACAGACTGTTACTTTAGCTGTGCTGAAACATTGTGAACCTTCACGATTGCTTATAATGGAATCGAGTTGTTGCCATTCTTTAAGGAGCTTGAGATCAATCTGAGTATCTATATTTATGTGTTCACTGCCCTTGTCCTATTATTTTTTATTCTCTTTCTCCTATTTTGGTTCTTTTCCTCTTTTCAGGAATCTTCTCTATAGCAGGAGGTTTGTCAATAATTTTCTGTTCAGGCTCGCTTGACTGGGTTGTTGGGGTAGTGGCTAATAAGTCCAGAGGTAGAGTTTGAAACCTCTGTTCTCTGAGCCTATTAAATTCTACCAGTCCTTCATCTTTATATCTCATTTTGGCCAATGTTTCTACTTGGAATAATGATTATGTTGAAGAAAACAGGTCATCAAATTCATCTTTTTCATGTTCAAACTTTGTAAGTTTGGCTTGTTCAAGAACAGTATAAGCAACTTTCCTTGGATCGAATTGCCTGTTAGGAATGGTTGCAAGATTGAGCATGTTTATTTTTTCTGCCTCCTTTTTCACATGCTTGTAATCATGTAGAGTGTAAACACCGCATCTCAAAGGAAATGTAGGCCAAGCCTACTTTTTAGAATTCCTAAGAGTTTTGGATGTTCCTGTTGTTTTTATTTGGTAGGCCAATTCTCGAGCTAATAGCTTATTAGGTACATACAGAGGAAGGACATGGGGTCTTGCAAGTCTACCATAAACCCTTATATATGTGAGCTTGTCTTCCCCGAACCAATTCCCTATAGTAGTTAAGTCAATCTCTGCTTCCTTGGAAATCTTTGGGGCAGGCTTATAAAAAATGGCATAATAGATAGGTAACATGAAACCATTACAGATTTGGTACAAGTGGTCTTTATAGTGTGCCTTACATAACATTTGATGATAAATGTGGATTGGCTTAGTGTCTTGTGAAGACCATCTCCACCCAAATACAGGATATTCAGAATTAAAGCAAAGAGTATCCATAATATAAGCATTGTAGTAAAAAGGCAGAATAGTCCTGGTGGTTATGCGCCTATTTGATCTAAATTCAAGAATTCCAGTGGCTAATTTATCAGACAATATGTTTTCCCAATCCATCACTTCACTATTAACGACTGCTTCCATTAAAGGAACCATTTCAATAGTGAACTTTTCAGAATCATGCAATCCCCAAATTCTACACATCATTGCCCCAACATAACAGTAAGGAGAAGACAACAATTCTACAGAGTAATTACCTGATGATTCATGTTTGTGCTTTTCGGGATTCTGTCTCCACTGCCTAATTGGGGCCGATTCAGTCTCGTTTTCCTGTGTGAACTTTTCAAGAAAGGATTTTTTGTATTCCTTTTTAGGTTCGGGCAAGTGATACATCTTCCCTAAGTCATCAAGCTGAAATGAGCCAAAAATCCTTTCATTAACTATGCAAAATGTTCTGTTTAAAACCATAATTTCTTCTACCACCCATCTCACTACATCACTGTATGGAAGAATTTTCTCATGTGCTACTATCCTGTGCAAATATGAATCAGCTAAATCTTTAAGGGAAGCTTCCAATTTACTAGTTGAATCTGCAGTAGATTCTCTCGATACTTCCTCAAGCTCCTCTGATTCGACTAAATAGTAAATGCTTTGCTAGCTTGTATTTCCAAGGCTAAGAGACATGTAGTCTCTGAGATTAAACCTTTTTTACTTGGTCGTGGATCATTGGTTGACTGCACTGTTGCTGTAAGAGCCGCTGCTGCTACAAATTTCTTAGATTTCTTTCCCATTTGTTTCAAATTCATTATTTCAGCGGAGTTCTGCACAAGGAATGAAATCAACGTGATATAGAGGAAAGCTAGAATAACCCAATATGAAAGAATTATGTTAATTGGTGTATAATAAAGGATTATAGTGAAACTACCGCAAATGGAATCTAAAGGAAAATCTCGCCATAACTGCTTCATTAATTGGCCGTTTAACCTGTCAATCATGGTAAAGGAATTCATGAATACCCATTATATTGTTTATATGATGAATGATCCATTCAAGCGTGGCTTAGATTCTTTGATGGATAATCAGAGATAAATCGCAATCAGTGATTTGTAATGTGAATGAAAAGGCTTTAATAATAGTCCAAAATATTTTCTGATCACCAAAAGGTGATACACTGCATGCAAGCCTTTTAAATATGTTTCAAAACACACGCCTTGATTTAATACATCGCAATCGGGGATGGGTTCGGGTCATATTACTTATGCCATTGCAACATCGCCAATCGTTGATGGCGATACGCCTTATCGCATCGGAGGATTTGGATGTGTCATAATTCATGTATTGGGTTGTTACGACAGAATGCTGATGGCGATACACTTTATCGCATCAGAGAGATGAGGGACGCGTTTATTTATGCTATGTGTTTTGCCTTTTCCCGATATCTGATACCGATTTCCTTTTCGGATCGGAGTGAGTCAATGGGTCTTTTATATATGTCTTTCTTATCATTGTGATATGCGATCTTGCAATCGCTTTATCGCAATAACAAAGAACTTTATAATTATTTAAAAGACCTACTTTATTTCTATTCAAAAGGTTTATTTTAAAATATATCATTTCAATTGGACCTTTTGATGAGGTTTTTCTAATGATAAGTTAATAGCAATTTATTCACACATCTAAGTTTAAAAGGGACCCATTTCATATTGTGAGTTTTAAGTAAAACTTTTATGAAATGGGGGGTTGTTGTAGAGCACAACACCTGTGAAAGCTAAAAAATATGAAACAAATCAACTTCACAAGATTAGAATGGTAGAATATTACAAAGATAAAACTCTCAGAATGATAGAAAATGACATAAATATTATTAACATTTCATGGACTAATCACCAATACTAATTTCTCATTCAAGATGATGTTGACAGTTTGAAGTTTAACCACCCACTGCAGCTGATATTGTTGATTGGAAGTTTATTTCTTGATTTAGAAGTTTACTAATACCTACCTATTGTGATGAGATGAATTGTTTTTACCTAATATAATAATCTTGACCCAAGATGTTTCCCTTCAATTATAAAGAATGAAGTGTTTCATTCAATAATTTATGTAATTTATTAAATATTTATATGGCTGGCTTACCTTATTTACCATAAAAATATTGTGTTGTAAGATCAGCGAAAATTTGAATTTCATTTTGTACGATAAAATGTATCTAGTTTAAAATTCAATGTGAATATTTCACCTCTTATTTTTCCTTTTTTTCAATTTTCTTTTAATTTTTTTTAGTTGAATTTTGTTTTTCATTCTTCATTAATAAAAATGAGAAATTACAAATGGCTTTGTAGAGTGTATAAAATCAAGAGAAAAATATAAAAACACTGGATCGTACCAGCAGAAGACGAAAGAAGTAGAGGGAAGATTGCTAAGAACTTACATTGACGACACATTAATAACAAACAAGGCATAAACAGAGGGGAATGGACGAGACAGAGAAACAAAGGCATGCCCCAAAAGAAGTGAAATAGGGGATCAGAAACCATAAGAGCCATATTTCTGTAAAATTCCATCAATCTAGAGTTCAAAAAACATAATACCCAGACAGAGAGGGATCCCTCTCTTATATACAACATCAACACGCATATTTTTCTCTCGATACACATGCAAGAATGAAATATCATTGGAGGAGCAGAGGGCCTCAATGTTGACCATCCAATGGTGAAGCAAAGGAAGATCTATATATTTTTTCCCCTATAGCCAATCAATGACCACCTTAGAGTCACCAACAACCCTAAAGGAATCTATGCCAAGCCAAACAACAGTATGGAGAATTCAAAACAACAACACAATCTCAACCCGATTGTTAGTACCTCTACCACCATTCCATAAGAAATGAGATTCCCTACTAGGGCAAAGTTGGATAAGAGCACCACATCCATATGAACCATCTGTAGAGGCCACATCAAAGAATTCCAAAGTAAATTTATCACCCAGATCCCTAAAAATAATTGAGAATTGAGGAGACGATGGGAACCATGAACTAATTTATAGGAAATGGTCAACAATTTTAACATTGGTAGATTGGAAATCATAGAAAACATTCTAAAAAATAGAGGCGCTTTTGGAATTCTAGGTACCCTAGATAACATATTAGTGCAGGGCATGGAAAGGTCTCTGATCCAATTTATAGTAAATGAAGCAATCCAAGATGGAATACCATGCACTATCAACCCTGATGTTCAACAAAACTGCCACTTGGTTCCAAATAGACTTGGCATGAGGGTAGACCATAAATAGATGTGCGATATCCTCAGACACAGAGTGAAAAAAATGGCATCGACACAACCCATTATAACCCCTTTTCATCAAGTTTTCCCATGTCAAGATGCAATTAAATAGAGTCAACCAAGAAAAGAAGTTGATCTTCAAGGGAGCTTCCCAAATCCACATAAACACCATCCACACGTCATTTGGGCAAGAACAAGGGGTACCATAAATGTATGAATAACTTTCACTAGTAGCAAAATTTACACCAGAAGCACGTCTTCCCCATGTAAGAGAATCAAACCTTTCAAACAACACAATTCCTACCTCAATGAGCTTCAATGCATAAGACTCCCATTCATCTTCAAAATCCACTTTGAGGCCCAAATCCATGCAATGAGGCCAATCAGAGGAGGGAAGTAGATCAAAGAACCAATGCTTTTGATCACCAAGATGGTGGATACCCAATTGGTGTAGGAAAAGGATGATTTGCAGGGACAAAATATGATCACCATGCATGCCTTTAATAAGATCCATTCCAATATAGATCTTGTCACCATTGCCCACATGCTACCTAAGGTTTCCACAAAACCATGATCTAACAGACATCAAACTGCTCCAAATATAACATTTCCTCTACTTATATGGGGCTCTAGCAACAAACTAGTAGTGTGAATATTTCAACTAAATAATTGAGATATTATTAAAAAAACCATTCAATTATATTCATGCTTTTCGTTTTGACTTATTAGATGCAAACCGATTTAAAAAAAGAATAATGGGTTTTGATTTTATTTAATAATTTGTGTGGTTTGATTATGATTGAATCGGTATTCATGACAATTCATATGGTTGTAGTTAGCAACCTAGGGAATAAACCATTACATTTGACCAATTAATTTAGTTAGAAATGTTATGGTAGTTCACATAAATGGAATTGATAATGAGTCAAATCTAAACCATATGCAACCAATCAACTTTCCAAAATGAAAATAAAACAATATTACAAAGATACAACTATCAAAATTATAGAAAATTTCATAAATATGATTATGATTTCATGGATAATCAAGAATGCTAATTGCTCATTCAAGATGATGTGATAGTTTGAAGTTTAACAACCCACTCCAGCTTATATTGTTGATTGGAAGTTTATTTTGCTCATTTATAAGTTTACTATTACCTACCTATTTTAATATGATGACAAACCTTTACATGATATGATAACCTTGACCCAAGTTTGATTCCCCTTAATTATATAGAAAGAAGTGTTGGATTCAATTTGGTGGAGTAACTGACACTCTGATTAGGATTTTGATGTAACTGGGAACCTCTTTACAAATGCAACTATGAGAAAGTAAGGAAGTCTGAAGATTCAACCATCTATAACTTTATTTTTTTTCTTCGTAGAATTAGATATAATAAGTCCAAGTTATGAGATATCACGTTGAGCATATTCTATGTCGGAGAGTGAATATTCAATAGCCTATTCACTTTGGTGTATATGTCGAAGTATATATAATGAATCTTAATCTTGAGATGTAATTTTTGATATATATTTCATAGCTTACCTTCATATATATATATATATATATATATATATATATATATATATGGAGAGAGAGAGAGAGAGAGAGTAAGTTAATGTAAAAATATTAGAGCAAAGATACATATCTAGGAATAATGACACAAACTTGCAAGAATTGAAAAGAAAATTAGAATAGAGAATAAATTATATTGCACAATATTTATTTGAGAATCAATACATAAAGCAACTAAGTTAAGCTTAGTTGTACATGCAATAACTAAAACCCATTAAAACTAACTAAATCTAAGTGTGCTTTCTGCTATATTAATGTGGACGTGTACCACATGCAACCCCTAGAGTTAACTAACTAAATCAAAGTGCACAACAAATGTAAACACTAAATTTAACTAAAAATGACTAAATGCACATCACATGTAATAACTAGAATTTAATTGAAGCTAATTAAATCTAACTAAGTGCATCTACACCAAATTGCAATTGTTATTTTTCATTTAATTTTTTTTTGCATGGACCGAGACACGAATGGTGAAGATCTCGACTTGAGATGGTAAATTGCAATTGCTATTTTTCATTTGATCTTTTTGCATTGACCGAGACACGAATGGTGAAGATATTGACTTGATATAGTGAGGGGTTTCCTTCTAGGGAAAAATACCCTAAATTAAACATAACTTCTATAGTTAGATCTCCGACTAATGAATGGCCCAGATTGACTACGAAATTACAACATTTTACAAGACAATTTTACATCTATTCTTAGCTTTGTGGGCTCTGCCCCCGATCCCCCCTCCAAAGGGGGGGGGGGGCTCCCAAAAGGTCACAGTCGCCCACCCCCTAGACCCCCCCTGCAACAAATATTTTATGGACAGTGCTGCCGCCCCACTACGAACTGGGGTCCAATGTGGTGATACCTTTGAATATAGAAGATAATCAGGCTTCACACCCAACACTGTGCACAAGTCTATCTCAAAGAGAAAACATAATATTTTATTCTCCATAACTCGGGTCGATCCCTTAGAGGCCCATAGCAAGGCAAACGTTGCAGCCTCACACACATCATGTTCCACAATTGAGAACTGTAAATCCTATAGTGTTTGCCATGCTACCAACATGATCAAGAGTAACAACCATGCATAATGGAATGGCTTGGCTTCTTCCTATGCTTCATGGCAATCATCCAAAAAATCCTGACAGAGGTATCCGACCCAGTTAAACTGAACACCCATGTTGCACTACACAACCAAGGATATGACTCAGGCCAGCACTTCATCTGCCTGTCACTTCATTATGATTTTCCCAAAGGAAATGGACATGGAAAAATGAATAACCTCATCGTTAATAGAACTAATAGAAAAGCTCCGAGAATTCTTGAACATTCCATAGTCATTCTTCATCTGATCAACCAATGCTTTCTCCTGGTATTTCCCAATGCGTCATTGGGGTTCACCCCTTGATGAGGCATGGTGGTAATCCTTTGGATTAAAATATAATCAATCAAAATTGGCTCTCCAAGCTACATACATCCATCATATACTAATGCTATTAATTGGTGCACACAAATTCTATTTACGTTGCAATGCCCAAAAATGTGGTACATAAAGCATGTTCAGCAACCCAATGTGCTGAATCTCAACTACCCACTTCATTGGTTCAACCCTTGTCACTCTATCTTCTTTGTAATACAATGGTTGGAGATACTTTCTAGGCTCAAATTAGGGATACTTGTTGTGATCATTCAAATCCCAGTCCTCCATGCACAGGTGTGGAACCTTTGCCAACAACTCTCCCTCAATGGGTACTTCCTCTAGTAATAGGGTTGTAAATATATTATATTTAATGGAATTGGGGTCCTTCATTACCTTCGTAGTTGGTTTCCTCAGCAGAATATATGGTGGCAACCTGGAGATTAGTTCCACCTTGTCTATGCTGATATCCACAAATCCATCGACTAATTCTTCTTGATCCAGATATTGCGGTTCCATTGGTTATTACTACGGATCCATTTTCTCCTTTCTCCATACTTTTGTGTGGATTTTCCTTGACGATGGTCTAACCAACACCCTTTGGGGCTTCTTCTCCTTCTTGGCCATTGAGGTTGTAGCCATAGGCTTAGTTCTTAGCAATCTAGGTGTAGTAGTATGCGCTAGCTGGGAGACAGACATAATGGATTCTAGCCCTCGACTCAAAAAATATTGTTTTATCTTCTTTCAACTCTAGCCAGACATGCAGCAGAAATCTCGGCTCATAGTTAGGGGAAAATTTATGCAGCAAATTCTTAGTAAACAAGTGTCCGAATGTGGAGTGGGGTGCCATATTTATAGCCTTTTTCAATTTCAAACCACTCAATTCCCTCTAGATCTTCCTCATAAGTGCGGATTTGGCAACAAATTTTCCTACATATGCCTCTTAAATGTGTTTCCCCTGCCCCTTTTAATAGAAATTTCCCTATCAAATCATTTGCAATGGTCATATTCTAGACGAGCTTCATTAGAGCCCACCTTGTAGCGTAGTTAACCCTTTTTCACCACAACTTTCTCCACCTACGCCATCCTCTAGAATGTTTCGCAACCCTCCTTCCTTGACAAGGTCCTTCATTGGCAGAGTACTTTATAGTCACGTGCTTCCTTCCATCTTCATTTAGCACTAAGACTGTCCTCCATTCATATAGTCATCATGTAGTCCCAGAGATGGAGTCATCCCTATAGAGTTTCAACCTACCCCCATTCACTCACTGACCTGAATTTGAACAAGAATGCAACAACTTATAGATATAACCATAAACACAAAGATGCAGTAGAAATAACACTTCATTTCATTAATATCAAATATTGAAATATGCTTATGTTAGGTTCCTATACCAATAGGTTTCATCTTTCATGATTGACAGTGGAAGGGATAAAATATGTTCATGATTGCAGGCTGCAAAGGTTCCATATTTTGGGTACATACTAGGAAAATTAAAAAATGAAAAGAGGGTATGCCTTAAAAGAATAATCAAAAGGCAAGAAAATCAAATGGTCAAAAGAATAGTGAAAACGAACCCCTAACTAAAGACCAGGAAAGTGGCCAATAAAAATGCCACTACTATCTTATGGGAGTACCATAATCTACAAATACTGATGCTAATCATACTTGATGGATGGCCCAACAGTCTAATCTGGACCATGCCATGTTTTAATTGCTTGTTACAGAGTAGAGAATGGTTCCTGTCCAAACAGCTCAAGCTTGGCAGATGACTAGCTAGGTAGAGAAATGAAGGAGCCCAACTGCTTAATCTAGGTCCTTGGAAGAAATAAGGGTAGATTTAGATAGCAGGGCAGTCAAAATAAAAAGAGAACAATCAGGGTCTGCTAATTCAAGTGCACCCACTTCAAGTGAAGAAAAAATGTTAGGATTACTAGGTTGGGTAAGTAGTGTAAGGTTGCAGAAGTGAAGGGCCATCACTAGTTGGCTTATCAAGAGAAAGATTCATTTCATTCAGGGTATTGGCACCATGGCAGAGTTTTGAGGACACAACATTGGAAGCATGTCTAATTTCCCCCTTTTTTTCCCAAATATCATTTATTAACATCCCCAAGGACCTTGAGATCTGCTCAAGTGTCCTGTTCCACTTCATTCCATGACAGAGTACCAGGTCAAACCATGAAGTTCAGTCAATGGAAAGAAGCCACATTTTTTGGTGTAAGAATCTTTACTCTTAATTCCCTCATTTACCCATTCCTAAGTTTTTCTTCTTAAAACTTAGCATGTGCCCCTACACACTCACCTCACAAAGTCATATTAACAACTAATGTATTATTTAGCTCCCTAAGCATTCCCCTTCCCTAAATCTACAAAAATCTATGAAAAAATCCCAAAAAATCTATGTAAATACCCTCCCCCTAGCACTATAGCTATACAGCCATCTCTTGGGGAATATTAACCCACCAGGAGTTAATATTAACCCTCCACTACCCGGAACTATGGGTTTTTGTTAAAAAACTTTGGTTAAAAATAAAAAAAATCATAATCCCCACCCTCATTAACCCTTCCTACCCCCCTTCCGCGTTAACTAAGTTTGGTTTGTAATGTTTTAAATTAAAACATTTATAAACTATACCCGCTACCCTAAGTTAAAACCCACCCCGCGCACAATATATTTAAATTGATTATTTTTATCGGCACGTCCACTTGTCTTAACACACCATCACATCGCTTTCCCCGCCAGTCGTCCGATCGTGAGCGATGCGATCTAAGGGTGGGCAGTCAATGTCGCATACGAGTTGCCGGAGGTTTAGCGTCCGGGGGATTGGCAGTTTTACCGCCATACCCCCGCCACGCGTCAATCGCCCGGGTTGTTCAGAGCCCTCGCCCCTCTTACCATTTACCACCCAGGGGTGCTCTAGGGAAACCACTTACCGCCCGTCCCCTCCCGCTGACGTCACACCCACGTCAGCGTGACGTTAACACCCTCGCCCGCCACCACTACTCCACATCGTCTCCACTTTGTCCATCCACCCACATGCCCTGCCACCGTGTCACCGCCACCTAGCCACCCACGTCAGCCGCCACGTCACCCTGCCGTACCCGGACCCACCGATGACATCATGCTGACTTCATCGCTGAAAAGGCGCCAAAAGGCCAAAATTGCATAAAAAGTAGGGAAATGACCGTTTTATGTCATTTTAACTTGTCGTTTTTGGAGCATTGTGCATGCGAAGGACGTAGTTTACGGCCAAAATCAAGAATTTGCTCGCCCAAGTTGTTGCCGCCCTCAAAGTCAACTCAAATACCTGCAATTGTTCCAGCTTGACACCTCCTGCACCAAAAAATCCAGTTATTTGCCATAGGCGACCTACTTCACCCATATTTCTCCCATTTTTCTCCTAATTTCCTGTAAAAAACTCTGCAAAAGATCCTCACAGTCAAATTATCCATTGAAACTACCCAAAAACCTGGTAAACTCCCTACACCACAAAGCTCTGCAAAAAACCCGTGCCCTTCTGTGAAATTCACCGTGAAAAACTAATTGGAGAAGCCGAGCTACCGGCTAAAAGCCCATGTAACTTCACACTCATCCATGTTACCAGAATTCCCTTTGAAAAACTAGCTAATTAGCTCAAAACACTCTGGTTTCTTCCATCAGAGTGCCCCACAGTTCATCAAACCTGTAAAACGTCTCCTCATACTCTCAGAACTGCTCTCTTTTAAAACACAATTTAGTAGGCAGTCCTCAGCCTCTGCACTAATCCTAAGCTCAAGTAAAAATCCAATAAATTTTAGACATGGCCACTCCATCTGCTCTAGATGTTGCTCCTGTCAGTCCACCCAGTAAGGAGCTTGAAGCTATGCCACTTGTGGACAGTGATTTCCTCATTGCAGATTTTGTGGCAGAGAGGAACCAATTACAGACCTTCTGCCAGCTAAGGAACAGTCACTTAGACAACAGTGACATGTATGGCATTTGGGAGTCTAATCTGCCTACCCACTTCTTGCCATCTGTAAATGTTTTTCCTGAATTCATTCACCTCTGTGCAGAAAATTATGACCAGAAACTCAGAGCTGTTAAGTCTCCATATGGGAGCATCCTCTTTTAACTAACTCCTGATTCCATCAATCATATGCTAAATTACAAACAAACCCAGCCGCTCTACCCCTTTTCCATGAAGTATTTGCTGGATGAGGGCTCCAAGCTCTCTAGCATTAAGATTGCTGCAGTTGCCAAAACTTTCATGAGAGCTGACTGCCAGCCTTCTGGGCCACCTCCTTTCCCATATGCAAATTTCAATGAGGTAGGAAAGCTGCTTGTGGACATGATATCCTCTGTCCTGGGGTTCTCCACAATTGAACATGTTGATGAAACTGTGTTGGTCTTCTTATCTGCATATAGCCTTGGGAAGCCCCCTGCTATAAAATACAATTATGCCAAGTTTATTGCCAACAAGATACATGACCAACTAGTGAGGCTGGACAGGGAAGAAATATTCAAATATTCATCATACATCTATCACCTCTTCATGTACTATCAGACATATTGCTTCCAGTGCCACATCAAGAAAGTGGGTTCACATCTGTCATCTTCTGGTCTTCAGTTTTGCATCAAGTCCTGAACTCTCCCTACTCCTACTGTGAATTTATTGACCAATTTGTCTATCCAGTCACATGCCTCTTGAAGAGGACTCCTCCTGCTAGATTGTCCAAAGATATGCAGAAAATTTTACAGCTGTCCAAGAATTACAAAATAGGTGATTGGTATTTATACCAAAATCACACAGTCATCAGGATCTATGGTCGTGAGCTCTGTCCTTACAGCTCCCAAGATATGTGCCTATGAGATTGTTTGCCTTGGAATACTATAGGCAACTCATCAATTCTGACCTACACCTTCCATAGTGCAAGAACGAAAGCCCAATCTTCAAATTCAGAGGACCACCTAGGCCGCATTCATCGATTGAACAAGAAATATGGTTGGCAAGAGCTGATCAATTGTGGCAACGACTATAACTCAAAAGGAGCTTCTTGGTGGCTGCTTATGACCCTGAAGGCTTTATCAGTGCTAGGAGAGTCAAGTATAGGTTGCTGGCCTATAAGCATTGTCCATATCCACAAATAGAACACTTTGCCAACCAAGATGAATGGGTGCCTAATACACTGGTAGAGGAATTTACTCAGGAGGAGACAATGGAGCAAACTGTGAAAGATTTAGAGAAAACTCTTGACTTGGATTCTTGTCAACAGGTCATATTGAAGCAACCAGTCCAAGTGGGAGAAGGCACATCCACTGCTGCAGCTGCACAAACTACCCAGCAGGCATCTACTACAACCACAACTACAGCAAAAGGCAAAGAGGTAATGGATGAACAGCAAGAGACAGAGGCAGGGCAGCCTAGTACTTCAAAAGATCAAAGTCAAGGGCATGCCCCTTTACAGCAAGCTGAACCACCCCAAATCCCAATTTTGCAAACACCTCTCAATGAAGAGAGAGGTAAAAAATGTAATAGAGAGGAGGTCACACCTCCAAGTGGGTCAACACAGAAACCAGAGGCCAAGAGGCCAAGAATTGACCCTCAGACCGAGGAAGAAGACATCAGTGAATAAAGAGCAGAAAACCAAAGCAGAGAAAGACAATCCAGCCAACAAACTGCCACTAGTTCATTTCAGCAGGAACAGGCCATGCAACAAAGCACTGAGGTATCCTCCTCAAGGCAGCATGGCAAGCAACCAGCTGGAGTCAAAGGGTCATTCATGGAAATCAAGGCCCAAAATGAACTCTTAAGAGTTGCACTATATGATCAATTTTTGAAGACAACACCTTCCAAGCAGCAGAGATTGATGGTAGCATATGATATCAAGGAGGATAAGATGATTTTTACTCATCCTAAGCTTAAAGTGCCAAAGCCTAGATCATCTGCATACTACACCAAAACAAGTCTAGAGGTCCTCTCCAAGGACATACACCCCATGGATCAAATATAGCTGCACAAACAGACAGGGGAAATGGTGTATGCCACACTTGCAGACAGGGCCATGCTGGCCCATCAGTTAAAAGAATCACTAAAGAACACAAATACACAGCTTGATTTGGAAAGGTTGTCTTCCAATGCTAAGGACAACAGAATAAAGACTTTGGAAGACATAATCATTGATCTGGGACATGATCCAAAAGATCCAAAGGGTGTTAGGGCCCTTATGAAGAAAAAAGAGGATGACATTGTTGCACTAAGAAAGCAGGCAAAATTGCCTGCAACCATTCACCCTAAAACAGCAGAACTTGTACAAGAGAAGCAAGTTGATGAGGCCATGGATCTGCTTCTAATGATGAATCAAAGAATATTGCAAATGGAAGCAGAATTGGAAAAAGCATTACAGGAAAAGCAAGGGGAATCAACCTCCCAGCCCCCTCAAACTTCTACAACTCTTGGCCCTGCCCCTCCTACACAAGCAGCAACAGCCCCTCCTGCCATTCCAGCACCAACCATAGCCACATCAACAACAGAAGCAACAGTAGCAACAACAGCAACAAAATCTAGCATGAGTATGGAGGACTTGATGAAAGTTGTCATGGAACTTGAGGTTCAGGCGACAGAATTCAATGAAGCTAAAGATAGACTGGCCAAGCTAGAGGCCAACTATGACAAGTCCAAGATGACAGTGGCAGAGAAGCAGAGAGAAATAAAGGCCTTGGAAGCCAAAGTGAAAGCTTTGGAAAAAGAATTGCTTCTAGGCAAAACCTTGGCAGAAATCAAGAAGATAATTTGGGCCAAAATTGGCCAATCAATCCATGACCAATGGAGGTCAATCCAGGCAATACATGAGCAGATTGAACTAATAGGCATAGCTCATGTTGAAATACAAAGGGCCAGAACAGCACTAAGAATCATGCCTGAGCAGGCCAATAAGATGATACATTTCCTCAATACCCACACTAGGGAGGAATTGGCAGCACTAGAAATAAACAGCAGAACAGACACCATCCTGACAGCCAAGTAAGTGTTGACTTTGAGGAATTTCACTCAAACACTAGAAAGAAAATGTCAGAATATGAAGGTAGAAATTGATGAATTCAGGGCAAAGATGACAGTGTTGCAGGATAAAGGACTGCCAAGCCTAGTGACTGGCAAAGGACAACTGCTGTCATATGATCAGTATATCACAAGGATCAACAATTATGTTGAGAATCAAATAACAGCATCCAGCAGCTCCACAGAAGAAGCAGGGCCTCCCTCTGGGCAGTCTCTGTATGACAAATTGGAAAATCTATTTTTTATTGAGCATGAGATAAATCATCTGTTTGAAGTGCCTCCAAATTTTTACAGATATACTGAAGCAGATGAAACACTGGTAAAAATAAGGAGACATCAGCTACCTCCAGCTGATTGGTGGCAGGCAATGCTGGAAATTCTGCCCAGGTGATTCCACTATATTATTCCTTTTTGTGAAAATTCAGATCTCAGTCACAGTACAGGTCAGCAGAAAATCCAACACGCAGATATCACAGGAAGCATCCATACAGTGACTCCTCAAAGCACTCAGACAACAGGCTCAACTAATGCAGAATTAAAGGCACAGTTACAGCCAACTTTCCTGAGCCAAAAAGTCAAAAGCTGTCTGACAGAAAGATAGCTTCCATCTCAACATTAATTGCTATAGTTATATCTTTCATTTACTTTTTGTAAGAGAGTTGGTGGTGCAATTTATTGCACAATAACTCACTATTGAGATATTTTGTATCCTAGTTTTGTATATATATCCCCTCAAAGAACGCATTGAGGGTCGGTTGTAGTGAAACTCTTTCAGAAGAGCTGTATTGTATATCTGACACATTTGTGCTAATACGAATCGCTGGTGGAGTTCCTGGTTCCTATACGGTCTGAAGGTGGAAATGAATAGCTTTGTTATGTTGCAGAATTCCTGTGTCATTTATTGAAACAATAAGTTATTCTGAACTGTGTTCTTGTTTTTCTGTGTATGCCATAATTCATATATGTTCATGATCATAGTAAATAGAGAAAAAGAATAGCTTAGGATTTGTTTGAATATACCCTATGCTCAATGTCTATTTCTAAATATGTTTTCTTCTGGATTAGCCATGGATATGAATTCTTAATTGCTCATGTCTAAACTAATTCTATCACTGTGAATATTGTTTAAGAATTCTTAACTGCTCTTAAGCAATACTTTCATTTTTCCCTTGTTAGCATGGTGAAAGATTCTCAATTGCCTTTCACTCACTAATTCCATAACTTCATCACAAAGTCTTAAAAAATTGTTCCACAGATGCCTATCTGGCTTTGCAGCAATGCTTTGTCTTCAGAAACATACTTCAGCAGCACACTTCCTTGAACTCCATTGCCCAATGGCCCAAACTGTTCTGTAAATTATACCTCAGCTCTGTTTGAATTCACCAACCAACCAAACTCAAACAAAACAGCACACCATAACTAGCCTAAAATCATCCACCAACAAAGCTAAATCATAAAGAGAGAGCCCTCTCTGGTTACAGGTAGGCTAGGACCTGTAACTAAAAGATTGGTTAGTGGTTACCTCGGCCGTATTCCCTTTAGGAAGCAGGGAACAACCTGAGTGATAACACAGGGTAGGGTCGGTGGGAAATCCCTTTCTTGCTAAGAGGGAGTGTTAAGAAATGTAGCAAGAAAGGATCAATTGAATTTAGACTTAGTCAAATTGAGTAAATCAAAATTCCACATCAGCAGGACAACTTGGAGGCAGTTAAGTAGTATGAAATGGCAGTTAGCTCAATAAATTCGAGTTAGAGGGCTTGGAGTTTAGTTATGCATGTGCGATTTCTAAATTTTAGTAATTTGATTCAATTGGATTCAATTAACTGACCTCTAACTATTGATAGAGTCAATTGAAGGTTAGTGGTGCAGTGGGACAACAATCTAACTCAGAGATGTGTCAAATAACTGATTAAATAACCCAAAATAGCTAATGTATGCAAGTAATTTGAATTCCTCGGCTAGAGTTGAGATGACAAGGCAGTGTAACATCAATTGTAAACTAGTTTTGAGTGTACAAGGGTTGCATGCAATTAGTGATCAATCCTTGGGAATTGTGCAATCAATTTGGAGGAAAATCATATATTTTAAGGGCCAATTTCCTCAGGAATTGCATCACGAAATAAGAGTATTGATGAGAAAATAATTAGTTAATTATTGATCATAGTTTCTCATTGAGCAGAGAGAACATATATTCTTTTGCAAGTTGAGCTCAGAGTTGAAGCTAGCAATTGTAATAGTTTCTCTATTCAATCGATTAATGCAAAAATGCTTGAGGGGTTTTTCTGAGTTGGGTTCCCTTATAAATCACTGTGTATTTGTGGTTCTTCTTATTGGATGTCTGTGCATGTTGTTATAAATTGTGATTTTCATTCCGCAAATCAGTAGAGTAGAATTGTGTCTCTTGTTTTCAAGTTAAAATCTTGAGCAGTTGCAATTTCTATAAATTTTGTACAAACTCCAAAATAGTAAGAGATATGAGATACACAATAAACTCAAATAATAAGAGAATCCCCTTTAAATACCCCAATGCATTCATATATCCAAATCATATGTCCATTTGTTCATCCCAATAGTGACTATATGACCTCTGTATATACCTATTCACTTATTGCACGTGTGGGTCATTTATTAGGTGAACCCCTATTACATAGACAATTACCCTTTACATATACATTTAACTCCATTTATTCTCCCTTACTTAACATGAGCATATAGTTATATTCTAAATATCTAATCATAGATTTGAATTCCATGAAAGAACATTTGAATTAAGATAATAGAGTAAGGAACTTTGCTATTAATTTGAAAGATAGTTCATACAAGTATATTTAAATTTGCTCAATTTTTTCCAAACCTCATGAAGATGTTGTAGATGAAAACTTCATAGTCATATAATATAATGAGGATAATTGAATGGTTGAAAGTCACATTTTTTTTTTTTTTCAATCCTAATCCCAAAGTTTAGTGTTTCTACATAGAATTTCAAAATCAAAATATGACCCAACCTCCAATAAATTTCCTATTGACATTGTGGTTCAAATTTAAATTTCAATTGAAATTTATACACGAGTATTTGTAAGACTATACCTCTTCAAGCATGTTATCCCTATATCGGAGTATGCATTATTTTCTTAGATTTAATTATCAAAATCTTGATTTTATCAATATTAATGGTAAATTTTTAAATTCAGCGAAATTCCTTGAGCAATTTGAGTTGTTTATGAAGCACATCAATAGTTTTTTTAAGAAATACAATATCATCAATGTAAGAGAAGATCAACCACAAGTCCAGCTACATTACTATCAGTGCAACCCTCCTTTTCTAAAAAATACACAATTTTATCAATAAAGATGCCAAAATGTCCAAGAGAAAGAGTGCATGTTTACTTAACAAGAATATTATAGTTAATGTCTCATTGATCACCATTATTACATTTCATCTTAACAACAACATTTTTGTATATGTTAATCACTCGCTATTGAGAGTTCAGAGGGGATACCTACTGTTTTTCCAATGCTTTTCATAACTTGGTTCTAAGCATGATGTTAATCCTTTTCTAAAATTAGCAAGACAAGATATGAAATTATTTTTGTATCTACAATATTCCTCCATAACTTTATGGGTGACAAGTTTATATATCAAGTTAACTTGTTATTTAGACTTTTTTTACTATCCTCAATTTGTTGACTACTTTTTCTTTAAAAAATAAGATTAAAAAATTGAATAAAAAGGAACTAGTTATTATACTTAATGATTGGTCAAGCCATTTTAGGGGAGGTGAGAGTGAGAGGGGTTATTTTGGACCCTGATGAAAAAACAAAGGTTCAATATGCATGGGGCTTGGGAAAGCGACCAACAATCAAGTTGAATTCTTAGCCTTGTGGCAAGGGCTAGATCTGGTTATTTCAAGAAGAATTTGGCAAATGATGGTCTATGTAGACTCTATGATTGTCATTCAACAGGTGAGAAATCTTCAAAAGAATATGAAGCAGACCCATTTTTCCATCTTGCAGAGAATATGACTACAATTGTCAAATTTTGAGAAGGTTGAGTTCTTCCATGTCAGGCATCATCTCAACTCTAGTTAGATGCGATGGAAAACAAGGGAACCTCTCTTGAACAAAGAATATTAGTCCTAGACAATTCAAATAAAGCATTCAAACCATTGCCATGAAAAATCAAAGTATTCATTGGGGGAAAAAGTTTTGTTCTCTTTAAATAGTGATATAAGGGTTATCATTTAGATGACAGAAAGTTGGACTATTGCTAGACACATGTTTCATGTCTTCTACCTATATTTTCTTTATCTCTTCGATAACTTTCAAAACAAGATGTCCACCTAGCTTCCCCATCTATGGGCATGCATTAGAAGGGACAGATGGATCTTTGCCCAATTCTTCATTAAATTTGAAAGAATGGAAAGGGTGGTTAAATTTGACTTTGAGGAGATTCAAACATGCCTCAAGTGCAAATATCATATGGAGATGGAGGAAATGTGTAGAAAATAAATATTGCATCTGAATGTATGGTCCTTCTACTGTGCAGAGTAGTTATTGTCATTGAAATTGAAGAGCGCACCATAGAAATGGAGGCACTAGACTTAGGTCATAAGAAGAACCCATTTATTGTTGTTTCATCTACAATCTTTGCGGGATATATCAAATTGCATGTAGGCATGGTGTATTGTGGGTTTTTTTGCATCATGGATCACTCACCTATATCTAAAAAGGATAACTTTTCTAACCGGTTTGGACTATCTCACGATGTCTACAAAATATATATTAACTTTACTTAATGGGTAAGAAGAGATGAGAACCTCTGGTATGTAGGTTCAATTAGTTTTCTTGAATCAGAAAATTGGTCTTTTGCAGACCAAGGTTGAAACATTGTTGTTGAACTTTAATTCCATGGAGCATTGCTTGGCTAATTTAGAAGCATCATCGAGGATTGGTGTAGTTGGAAACATATGAGCAATGATTGAGGGAGGGAATGATCCGGATTTAAACAGGAACGCAATAGATTACAGAGATAACCATAAATACAGAGATGCGATAACCATAAATAAAGAGATGCAGCGGAAATAACACTTCAGTTCATTAATGGAAAATACCGAAATATGCTTACAACCAGAATTGGAAATAAACCAGCTAGGACGATGGTAGCTTATCTCTGAGAAGAGATGTGCGGCTACATGTCTCTGAATTGTTCCGAACTTTGTGTTACAATGAGGCTCGAAGGCCTATTTATTATTGAGAAACAATGGAAAACCCTTCACATTCCAAAACCGACCCTTAGAAGATGAAACGCCAAATTGTGGGCCCCGTTTTGGGTAAATTGGTACATCAATTTCCCGGGGTCGTAACTTTGGCATACGATCTCCGTTTGCGCGTATGATAGCTCGTTAGAAAGATCTATCCGAGAACTACCATTATTGGAATGGAAAACATCGGTCCATTGCATGGACCCATGTTGTCCCTGGAATCCCCAAAAAACGTCGTTTAGGGCCTCAAAACGGCTCCGGAAGTTCAGGACCCGAAAAACTGCTAAAAATAGTAAGTTGTGCTACAATTAAGGAAACTGAAAATGCTGGAAGAGACAATTGTGGGGGTCCAAATGGGATAGGTGGGTGGCCACCAACATCCACCTGGATCATTCCTCCCCCGTTAGGAAGCAATGGTCCCCATTGCGTTGAGTTCCTCCATCTGCTGAACTTGTCCTGCAATCTCTGATGTGTCCAGTAATGGTGGGAAGCATGGTCGACGACGGTCCACATTGAACCCTTGGTGCAGGCGAAGGAATGGAGGAGTGATGTGCTTCGTAGCCTTGGTACTAGTGAAAGGACCATGTCGGAGTGGTCTGAGCTTCTGATGGGCTCTTGTAAGGCGTTCTTTCTGCAGATGTAGCCAAACTTTGTCGCCCACCTGAAACTTATGTGGTACCCCTGTTGGTGAGGAGAAGTTGTTCCTGTGGAGGAACCCTTTGTGGGGGTCATGGATGTAGCAACGATCTTCCCCTTACTTTTGGAGTGAACCATATAGATGAATTTCCTGGTCTGTGAGATGAGCTTGCTACCTTTCTTAGCAGTGATCAAAGATGTGGCGGTAGGTGGGGCTACCTCCGGTATCCTGTATGATTAATCACCCAAAGAAATAATGACAGCGCGAGGCCTTGACTCATACCCAGCATGTCGCTTCCACAAATATGGCTATCCTAATAATACATCGCAAACATCCAGAGGTGTAACATCACACAATACCTTGTCTGTGAATGGTTTGATGCTGTAGGGAAGGCGGCACTGCTGGCGAACTTTGAGATCTCGTCCTTCATGAAACCACCCGATACTGTATGGATGTGGGTGTGGTGTAGTCGGTAGGCCCAACCGCTTCACGACCTCTGCTGAAATCAGGTTCTTTTGGCTGCCACTGTCGACAATGAATTGTAGCGGTGAACCCTTCACCCACATCTGTGAGTGGGAAAGACGTTCCCCCTCCTCTGGCTCTTCGGGCTCATTCTTCTGGATCTTGGCAGTGGCAACAGTGGCGCTGGGATCTGCATCAATGATCTGCTTCCCTTTGCCATTCCCCTTGTCAGGTTCTGGCTCAGGGTCGGAACATGTATCTGATTCAGAAGCCTTCAACTCGGCCACCATCGACTGCTTGGTCCGACACTCACTTGTGTTATGAGTGGGACTCTTGTGGAACTCACACCACTTTCCTGTGTCCTTCTTCGGCTTTGTGGTGTTGTTCTTTCTTGCGGCTTCGATGGGTTGTCTTGGGTCACCCCGCATTGGCTTTGTCCTTTGGGCTTCGGATTTGCAGATCCAAAGTCTCGCTTCTTCTGTTTGAACTTCTGCTCGATTTTGACAGCATATCGGTATGCTGTGCCGAGTGAGGAGATGTCCAAGAACTCCATCTCTTCCTGGATGTATCTATGTAGGCAACCGCGATATTTGAGTACCAGATGCAGCTCAGAATCTTTGATACCCAACTGCGTGCGAAGGGTATGGAAAAGATTGGTGAACTCCGGCACATCTTGATCCCGTCCCTGCCGCAGCGTGGTCCACTTGATGTATCCATCCTCATAGCTTCCAACAGGGTAGTACTGCTCCTTAATGGCATCCGGAAGGAATTCCAAGTGGGTGCGACTGAAAATAACGAGCCTGTACTTCCATCCTTCTGCTCGCAGTAGGGTTCCCACCAGTCCTTGACGTGGGGGGCTGCTTTGAGAAGAGCGAAAACAATCTTTTCCCGACTTGAAAATTCATGAACAGAGAAATACCCATCTACCAGATTTAACCATTTATCTACGGCATCTGCGTCTATTTTACCCTCGAAGATGGGATTTCAAAATTAACTTGTACCTTAAAGGGCGTGGCGTTTCAAGAGTAGCTGCTGGAAGCCGATGCGTCACCTCTAGGTAGTCGCTGAAGGATCTGCGCAAAGCTATCCATCATCGCGTTCCTTTGTCGCTCGAGGGCTTCTTCGAGCAAGATTTTGATAGGATCTCCTGCCCCCTCGTCTTTCTTCTCATCCGCCATGCGAGGCCGTCGGGATTTGCGAGTCTGGTCTTGCAAAGGTTCAACCAGTTCAAGCCCTAACCCCTTATATCCTGACCTCGTCGGGGACATGCAAAGAAAAACGAGAAAAAGCAGACCGCTCTGATACCACTGATCTGGATTTAAACAGGAACGCAATAGATTACAGAGATAACCGTAAATACAGAGATGCGATAACCATAAATAAAGAGATGCAGCGGAAATAACACTTCATTTCATTAATGGAAAATACCGAAATATGCTTACAACCAGAATTGGAAATAAACCAGCTAGGACGATGGTAGCTTATCTCTGAGAAGAGATGTGCGGCTACATGTCTCTGAACTGTTCCGAACTTGTGTTACAATGAGGCTCGAAGGCCTATTTATTATTGAGAAACAATGGAAAACCCTTCACATTCCAAAACCGACCCTTAGAAGATGAAACGCCAAATTGTGGGCCCCGTTTTGGGTAAATTGGTACATCAATTTCCTGGGGTCGTAACTTTGGCATACGATCTCCGTTTGACGCGTATGATAGCTCGTTAGAAAGATATATCTGAGAACTACCATTGTTGGAATGGGAAACATAGGTCCATTGCATGAACCCATGTTGCCCCTGGCTTCCCCAAAAAAACGTCGTTTAGGGCCTCAAAACGGCTCCGGAAGTTCAGGAACCGAAAAACTGCTAAAAATAGTAAGTTGTGCTATAATTAAGGAAACTGAAAATGTTGAAAGAGACAATGATGGGGGTCCAGATGGACTTGGCAGGTGGCCACCAATATCCACCTGGATCAATTTTCTATAGAGCTGAGAACAAGTATCTACTTGTTAAAGATGGAATCAAATACTTTGTGAGAACTCACAAGCTCAAGAATAAATATACTCTCATAAACTCTGGGCAGATGAAAAGAATGATAAATTCATGCAAACAATTCTTACTAATGGTTGTAAAGGAAAATAAACCTGATAAAAATAATGTATTTGAGGGATGTAATTCTCAACAACAGGCTGATATAGAAAACATTGTTTCAGAGTATGATGTTCTGTTTCGGGAACCTAAAGATATGCCACCTAAAAAGCAAATAGTACATGATATTATTTTGCAGCAAGATGTTCCATTGCCTAACATTGGGATGTAGAGGTTGTCTACTTTAGAGAATACTGAAATCAAGAAACAAGTGTAGGAGTTGCTCAAGAAGAGTTTCATCAGGCCTAGCACATCACCGTGTGGGTCATCGATCATTTTGGTGAGAAAGAAAGATGGCTCGTGGAGAATGTGCATTTACTACCGAGCACTAAATAAGATAACAATCAAAAATAATTATCCCCTTCCTTGCATAGATGATCTTTTAGATCAATTGAAGGAAGCTGTTTATTTCACCAAGCTGGATTTGCATAGTGGATACCATTAGGTCAAAGTTGTAGAGCAAGATGCATGGAAGACTGATTTCAAAACAAACCAGTGATTGTATGAGTGGTTGGTTATGTCTTTTGGCTTGACCAATTCTCCTACTACTTTCATGAGATTAATGAATGATATACTCAAGCCTTTTCTTGATGATTTTGTTATTGTGTATCTGGATGACATTCTGATTTTTAGTAAAACATGGGAAGAACACTTAAAGCATGTTAAGCAGACATTAGATGTTTTGAAAAGAGAAAAACTTTATGTTAAACTCTCAAAATGTGAATTTGGAGAAACATCTCTAAATTATTTGGGTCATATAGTAGGGGGTGGTGAATTTAAAATAGATCCCTCTAAAGCGGCAATCATTGTAAACTAGTGTAAACCCAAGTCTGCTACAGAAGTGAGAAGCTTCTTAGGAGTAGTACAATATTGGAGGAAGTTCATTTCTAACTTTTCCTCGATTACATCTCCCTTAGATGCTTTGATAGGATTGAACAAGGTGTTTTAGTGGGGAGGTAAACATCAGAAAGCCTTCGACACCTTGAAAGAAAATATTAGTACAACACCTGTACTAGCACTGCCTGATCTACAAAGACCATTTGAAATCCAAATAGATGCGAGTGACTATGCCATGGGAGCAGTGTTGACAAAGCAAGGTAAACCCATATGTTATCATTCTGAGACTTTTAATCCTACAATAGTTAACTATCCTACATATGATAAAGAAATTGTGTGCATTAGTTCAAAGTGTGAAAAGTGGAAACATTACTTAATGGGAAAAGAGATAGTAATACATATTGATCATCAACCGCTTCAATATCTACACTCTTAGACTAAGTTGCAACAATCAAGACATTACAGATGGATGGGTTTTCTACAACAGTTTCATTTAGTCATTAGATATAAAAAGGGCATACATAACAAAGTTGCATACATGTTATCTAGACCCATTATAAATGCATCTACTATACTTAATCATAATTCTGTGCTACATGAAAGCTACATTGAACAATATGCTCAAGATATAGACTTTAAAGATGTATATGCAACTTTGAGTCAAGGCAAAAAGGTAGAAGAATTGGACTATCATGTAAAGGACCAACCCTTATATCGTTGTGGGAAACTCTGCATTCCACAAACTAAGAGAGTAAAGATAATTAGAGAGGCACACACTTCTCTGATATCAGGTCACTTTGGGGTAAGTAAAATAGTTGCACAACTGCAAAGATTTTGTTATTGGTCGAAAATGAATGTAAGAGGGTGTACTATGTGTGCTAAAAGAAAGCCCAACAATAGAAAACTAGGCTTGAACACTCCATTACCAGTTCCTTCTCGCCCTTGGGAAAGTGTTTCCATGGATTTTGTTGGACTACCTAAATCTAGGAAAGGTCATGGATATCTGTATGTGGTTGTGGATAGGTTTAGCAAAATGTGTATTTTGATACCTTGTAATAAACAGATTATAGCTCAACAAACTGCAAAATTATTCTTTGAACATGTATGGGCTCATTTTGGATTACCCACTTCTATTGTATCTGATCAGACACCTGTTTTGTGGGGAAGTTTTGGTCAAGTCCATGGGAGCTGATGGACACCCAACTAAAGAAAAGCACAACTTTTCATCCACAAACCGATGGCCAGACAGAAGTAGTTAATAGGATAATGATCCAGTTAGTCAAGGGATATTGCAGCAAACATTCTAAGATTTGGGATGAACATTTGTGTTATGTGCAGCATGCTTATAATAGAGCAAAACACTCTTCTACACAGAGATCTGGTTTTGAGACCTGTTTTGGTTTCATACCAAGGTCTCCCTTGGATTTTGTCTTTGGTAAAGATACCACAGTTGATGGACACAGTGATGTGGATAAGGCAACTAGTTTCATTGAAGAAATCTAGGAGATCCACCAGGCAGTACAGGAACAACTGGAAAAGAGCCAAGCCAAGTACAAGGATGGGCATGACAAGCATCGGATGGAGCATAGTTTTCAAGTTGGAGACTAGGTCTGGCTGTATATCAGCAAGGATAGGATGCAAGGTGAAGGTAAAAAGCTAAATCTTATCAGGTATGGACCTTTTAGAATACTTGAGAAGATTGGTGAAAATGCTTTTTGCCTTGATCTACCAGCTTACATGCACATCTACTCTATCGTAAATGCAGATTACTTGAGATTGTTTGAACCTTCTATAATTGAGGATCCTCAAGAGCAAAGTCAACTGCCTTCTATTGATGACCTGTTAGATGAATATCTTAATGAATTGCCGGAAGACACAGTCTTGGATAGGAAGGTGAGGACGACACGCAGGGGAGATGTTGAGTACTTCAAAATTGGACTCAAAGATTTGAAGCCAAGCAGTGCAAAGTGGATTGAGATTGGGCAAGTGAGGCAGCAGTACCCTCACTTAGTCGATGCTTGAAATAAAACCAACTTTTGGTGGTCCAAAAGCTTTTCAGTGGGAAGGTCGTGATTCGAATTAGATCCATAAAGAATTATTAAACAAAGCCATGGTTGTACCAGGTCAGGACAAACTTCTAAAAATGCCAAAACAACGATCAAAAACACCTGAACTAGTGACAATGGCAGCTAGTGTGGAACGACGAGGACCCAGGTTAAAGTGCGCTAACCGAGGCTCATGGAGACTGCATGAGAGGCTGAATTAGCCCCTAGGAGCCCCGGATCGGGAAACAGAGCTGGATTTTGATCAACATCGGTGGGCGAAAAGGGTTGAAATGGAGAAGCCCTGACCACTCGGATGCGTGGGGAGCTGGAGGACCATGGGTGAAAAGCGAAAAAGCACTAAAGGACAAGGCAGAACCTGCGCTCTGAAAAAATAGTGGTATTGATTGGGGCGCCCTCAAACGGTAAGCAGTTTTGGAGAAATTAGAGTGATCCCACTCAACGATCGATGTGTGGCAAGTGGAGGAGAGAGAAAACTGCCATTGATCGCATGCTAAAGGTTGAGCAAGTCAACTGTGTGAAACGTGCATATGGTGTTGGATTTTGAGGCCCCAGATCAGATGGCTAAGATCTTGCCTGATGGAGAAAACCTAATCGATGGGGGATTAAGCCACAGTTTGTAAAGATTTGACGTCTGATTTGACTGCCAAGGTGGTGGAAGGCTCATTCTACGACGTAACGGAAAAACCAAACTGACGAAGTGAATTGGCACAGCTGTAGGAGGACATGTGGCCACTCCTTGTGAGCTGACGACGATGCTAAGCCAAGGAACTCTAAGCGCAGCTGTAAAAGGCGATTCGACAGAGACGGAAGAGGAACTGAACAAACATGGGAAAGAATGGTTTAAAGCCATGCACAAGAAAAACAGAACACACTGAGAGAGAAAAAATATAACCAGAACTCGAAGAGGAGGACAAAAAACAAAAAGGAAGAATAGAGAGAAGAAAGACAGTGAAGCAACAGTAGAATGGAAGACAGAGGGCTGAGTTAACCGAAGGCAGCATCGAGCACTAGAGAGCTTGAGGGATTCAAGCCATCATGAAGAGGATCTGTCCAGACTAAGCACCACATTGGGCTCTCTCCATTGTAGACCAGGAGGTCACAAAGCTGGTAAGGAAAAGAGTCTATGTACTCTAGTGGCTTGGGGGATCCAAGAACCACCCTTCCAAGCAAAATTCTATTTTAGGAGACTCACATTGAGCTCCTTCATTATAATTCTCTACTTCAAGACACAATAAATTAAGGCCACCACTAAGAGTTGGACCAGAGATGTAGCCATGGAGAATAGGCTAAACTCCTTATTAAATTCTTGTGTTCTTATATTTTCTTAGTGTGTTTTCTCTGCTGTTTTGCATTTCAAGTGTCTGTGTATTTTCAATCTGATCGATCCGTTGCTTAAATAACATAGACACACACACCAACACATGAGTCTATAATACCTTCATTTAATAAATCTTTAACTGAGGTCACTCATAGGGTGATTATCAGATCATTGTGTGAAAAACGGGTTATGCTAGTAAATTGATGTTTAGATGAGACTTGAGGGGAGCTACGTGAAGTGGGAGACATTAAGAAGAGATTTAGATTCAAGTGCTGAGTACAGTCCTTTGTTGGGAGTGTTTGATAGTGACAAAGAAAGTAATAGTATGAATATACCCCAAGGCATGTCGTAGACGATAGATTAGGGTATTGCAGGAATACCACATCCATCCACTCCACCTCCACCATCACCTCACACACCTAGAATCCCACCTTCACCTCCATCTCTGCTATTTAGTATGCTTAATGCTATGAAGATGCCTATATTCAAGGGTCTGGGGAGATAAGACCCTGATCAATTCTGGTTTGTAATAGGTGTTATGTGGAAGTCACAAAAGATAACAAATGATGATCTAAAGAAAGTGTAGATGGTCAAAACATTGCAAGATAGGGTGCTGAGTTGGTATATTAAGTATAATACGACTCATCCCATTGAGTTGTTGAAAAACACAAAATATGTGCTGAAGAATGAATTCAGGGAACCTACGTCTCAAGCATAGTCTGTGACTGAGGTAAAGGAAATCAAGAAGAAGGTGAATGAATCTGCATGGGGTTTTGATCAATGGCTGAAACATTTGCTACAACAAGCTAATATGCAGATCTAGGATGATCAACATAAGGGTTGGTATATTGCTTCAGTGTTACCTGATTTGACATTTCCATTGTCACAATAGAAGGTTGGATCACATGATGAAGCATTGGAAATTTCTATGAAGTTGGAGGCTTCACCTATTCAAGATACGAATTTGGGAGTGTAGCAAATTCAGTTGCAGTTTGCGAGCCTGAATATGGAGGTGCAGGATCTCAAAATGGGAAAAGAGGTCTGAAATAAAACTCACGTGGAAGTATGGTGCTTAAAGTGAAAAGGGAATGGTCACGACAAGCATCATTGCTTGGTATATCAGAACTACTTGATTGGGGGAGGTCCTATCCCCTTGAAGCAAAAAAATACCACTAGATCGGGTACTGGTGTAGTGCCATGGTGCACTATCTTCTAGATAATAGGAAAACACTCAACAGAAAATTGCCAGCTATTGCATAAAGTTTTACAGACTCTCCAACAACTGTTCTACAATTTCTGTAAGTGTGTAGGCCATGATGAGCACAATTGTCGAATCTATGAGTTAATGATGGACATAACTCTGACATATAGAGTATAGGATGAGACATGTCCTTAGCAAGATCAAGGCGCAACTACTGTTATAGCACCATTTACCACCCTTGGTAGATTTGATAATCTATGATATTGCCTAGGGAAACCCTTTCCTACCAGACTTGGTCCATTTTCTAAAAAACAAATTTTTAAATCCCATACATGATTATGCCCTATTGAAAGCGCATGTATATGTCAGTCAGCCTATACCTAACCCACGCATATGTGTTAAACATTAAAACATGTATAATCTCCCTTAATTCGGGCATGGTTTATGGGTTTGATCGGATACCCACCTACTATAGCTTGTGGAACAAATATTTCCCAGCTGAAAAAACTAATTTGGAGAAGTATAAATACATTTCCATGGGAAGGCCTTAGAAGAGGAGGAAGGTATATTGATATTATAGTTGATTACATCCTTGATCAACTATGAAGATATCCTTCTGCCTTCTACACTCCCAAGTGATAGGAAACCCATGTTTCCTTCTTGATATGTTCATCATCCCTTCATGACATCCTTGTTCATCCTTGATTTCCTGGGCAAGAAAGATCCGAAGGATAGTTTTTCTTGGAGCCAGTGAATGACTCAGGTTGTAGTTCTTCCTTATTTTATTTAGCTTACATTAATAAAGAGGCACTGTCTTGTTCTTGATCATTATGGTCTTTATGCATTAATTTATGTCATGATTTTCTTATAAAATCTCATGTTAATGCTTATTTTATTACATGCTTATATGATCTAACCTTGATATCATGAACATTCTTTCAGTTATTTTTGGTGTATATGCTTTGCCTTGAATGAATTGCATGTCTTAAAGTGCAAGGAAGAAGAAGAGAGTTTGAACCCTAGAGGAATGACCTCAAACGTAGGATCTAGGGGTAAGACCTTTTGTACCATGTTTAGCTGTTTATGCATTAGGACTACTTGTTTATGTGTCTCTTAATGTTGTATGCCCTCTGCTCTATTAGTGTTCTCAACCTAAGACCCTAGGGTGACTCTACCTGAAACAACTACAATGGTTGAAGGATCCAAGGGATGAGGAAGAGGATAAGGGGGAGGAGCTAGAAGAGATCATAGATAGATTATTTGTTATAGTTATGGGGAATTAGGCCACTTTCCATGGGATAGTCAAAACATGACACACCCCTCTTGTCAATATTGCTAACATTTTGAGCAGTTATAGAAGAGTGTCTTGTGCTCATCGCAAATATGCAAGAGAATAACAACTAGTAGCCCACCCAGAGCGTCCAGATGATGATATTAGAATTGCACAAATATGGGCCCAACATTAATATAGTTACGTGAAGAAATATAACTACCGGGAGGATATAGCCATAGGAAGAAACCAGAAGAAAATGTATAGGTGCGCAAGGTTACTGACAAAGATGTTGGGTTTCATTTGCATAAAGAGAAGGAAAATTTTATGAAGTAGAAAAATAGCTTTGTGGAATTAGGAGCTTCAACATCAAAGACTCAGAATGCATGAACAAAGAAGCTTAAAGACGTCATTGGTGCATAAGAAACAGATCCTTCAGTGTTAACATCCTTCTTACACATTTTCTTGCAGCTCCTAAAGGATGAAAAAGTAGTAGAAGGACTGCAAGAGTTGATAGACAACTCCACTGGCAAGGGTAAGCCACTACTTATGTCACACATTGCATAAAATAAGCAAATTTAAGAAAAGGACTAGTTGAGAGATGAGATAGACTATACAAATCAGAGAATTTGAATTCGACGAGGTGATACTTAATCTAGGATCTGATGTGAATTTTTTTCCTGAACAAACCTGGGAAAGAATGGGAAAAGCAGTGGTACAATTGTCCCGCATTCAGCTTCGAAGGATGAACCAATAGAATATTATTCCTATGGGGTGCTTACATGGAGTAACTATAGAAATTTAAGGGGCATGTGCTATAACTTATTTTGAAGTAATAGAAATAGTGGATGACAATAATCCCTACCTAGTGTTTCTTGAAATTTATTGGTCATTTGACATGAATGCGGTCATAAACCTAAAGAAGCACATCATGACATTTGAAAAGAAGGAACTAAGTGTGATTTTTCCATTGGATCCAGCCAAGGGTGCATAGTATATTGAACTAGTCCAAGATTACTATGAGGAGGATGATATTGAGCATATTTATAAGCTTACTACGCGAAATGAGGATTGGATCAAACCTACAATGGATGGACGAATTAAATGGGAAAAGGACAACTCCTAAAACTCAAATTCAGAGGAGGAACTCGAGCATCAGGAGAATAGGTTGCAAGAATTATCAATGTTGTGATGCAACATCCTTACTGAATCAAATCTGATGTATATCTAGAGAGCTACACAATTTACCTTATTATGATGGATTATAAGATGTAAATTTTCTTTTGGATAAATTTTAAAGGGATGTACTAGAGAAGAATCTTTTCCAGGAACTAGACATTGCACTGAGAGCTATGCCTGTCAGATGGAGGGGTACACATAAGAACAATTTTACATATTGGAAGGAAAACTGAAGGTTGATGAAGTTGTGGTTTGGATATGCCAATACTTGCATGGCTGAAAAATATACAGGAAAGGACAATCTGTGAAAGCATCTAGATCATTGGACGAAATCATGGGGAGAGGAACCACATCCTGAATGGGTGCACGTATTTTTCCACACATTGGATACTATTCTGATGAACTACTATTTAGAAACAAAGTTGAAACAAAAAGCTACAGAGCGGAATGTTTGAAAGGAAAGGTTTCCGTTAACATTTAGTTTTGATAATGGATTCAAATGTATTGATGAAGCATTACAGGGAATCAAGGTTGCAATATTCAGAATGTCTGTAGAGCCTATCACATATGTACAACTAGACTGGAGTATGCAGCTACACCATCCTTTGGAATTATACAATGCTACCATAGAAGAAGGCGAAGAAGACCCCATGAATATCATTATCCATGAGTCAGAGGGACAATGCAAAGTTGCTGGATCTCAGGTAGAATTTTCTGACATATCAAAACCATTGAATACCAAGAAAGTGAACATTCGATTAGAAGCTCAGTCGATGTTTACGAATATAGATGATTACTAGGATGAGCACATAGTTGACAAAATTGTGGAGTTATTCCAGGAATATCAAGACTTCTTTCCAACAAAGTTCTCGATAGTAGTGATTTGGGTGTTATAAAGGTCAATCTGAAGCAAGATGCAAAATTGATAAAACAACGCCCATACTAGTTGAATCCTAAATACAAAGAAAAAATGTGCGAAAAACTGGATAAGATGCTTGCAACAAGGACTACTGAGCCTGTAGAAGAATCAAACTAGGTTAGTCCTATGGTGGTTTAGGAGAGGAAGATGAAGGGTGAAATCCAAATCTATGTTGATCTAAGGAAGTTGAATGATGCTTATGTACATGATCCATTCCCTATGCCATTCACAGTTGAAGTATTGGAAAACATTGGAGGCCAAGAAGCCTACTTTTTTATAGATGGGTTCTCATGTCATCACCAAATCAAGATTACGCCAGAAGATCAAAGTAAGACTACCTTCGCCATAGAATGGGGCACTTTTCTATATACAGTTATGCTCTTTGGACTTTAGAATTCCCTTGCGATATTTTCTATAGTGGTAGTTGCAACCTTTAAATAATTTATTCATAAGTTTTTGGAGGTTTTGTTTGATGATTGGACGGTGTTTGGATTATTGAAAAGTCACATTTCAAGTCTTAGCGTAATGCTGGATACTTGTAGGAAGTATTAGATATCCCTCAGTCTAAAGAAGTGCATATTCTATGTACCATATGGGATACGTTTAGGCCATGTTGTTTGTAAGCAAGGGCTGATGGTGGACCCTGCTAAAATTGCACTAATTATCAATTTGGAGCATCCAAGGAATGTAAAACAATTGCATGCAACATTGGTCCATACAAGATACTATAGGAAGTTCATCAAGGCATATGTGCAGATCATTCCACCCATGGAAAATTTATTGAAGAAGGATGCAGTGTTTTCTTGGGATGATGATTGCCAGAAAAAATTAGTTGTGTTGAAGGAAAAAATGGTTACAACACCTATTCTAGTGTTCCTTGATTGGAAGAAGGAATTCCATGTACATGTAGATGTGTCCTACATAGCGTTAGGGGTAGTATTAACCCAATTAGGTGCAAGAGATATTGACCATACGATTGCATTTGTGAGTAGAAGGTTATCTAAGGAAGAAAACAATTATTCAATCATGGAGCGCGAAGGGTTGGTGATGGTATATGTGCTCCAGAAGTTCAAGAATTATTTGTTGGGTGCGCACTTGAAAATGTACACAGATCATTCTGCTTTGAAGTACCTTGTCAAAAATCCTATGTTGGGGGAGGGGGGAAACTTGTAGATGGTTACTTCTATTCCAAGAGTACAAATTTGAGGTAGTTGCGAAGCTAGGGAGATTAAATGTTGGACAGGATCACCTTTCATGGATTGAGAATGGCGATGAGATTACAAGTCTTGAGGAAGGATTTCTTGATTCGCAGCTCTTTCCTGTGTGCATTGCAGATGAACACTTTGTAGATATAATCCAGTTCCTATCTACAGGTACACCTCTTGAAGGACATACGATGCAACAAAAAAAAGAATTGGTGGTCAGGGCTGCATATGTTTTTGTCATTGCAGGGCACTTGTATAAAATGGGCTTAGATGAAGTTCTGTCTAGGTATGTCCCCAATTATCAATGAGAAAGTATCCTTGCTGAAGCACATGGAGGAGTTCCTAGAGGAAATTATGTGGGAAGAGAAATTGCGCAGAATATCCTACGAGATGGGATATGGTGGCCAACTATACACAAGGATTACAAGGAATATTGTAGCACATGTGATGTTTGTTAGAGGAGTTGGAGGCCATTGCAAAGGGATGAATTACATATGAACCCACAGGTTTCTCTACAAACATTCGACAAATGGGAAATATATATTTTTAGGGCCTATTCAGCCTCTAGGAAAGAAGATAGGAGAACAATACATCATCACAACAACAAAATAACTAACCAGGTGGGCTGAGGCGTAGCCCATGAAGGATTGCAGCGTGACAACAACTAAGAAGTTCATATTTGAACAAATTTTGTCTAGGTTTGACTGTCCTAAGATTTTAATGAGCGATAGGGGTTCACATTTCCTGAACAAAACGGTTTCTGGTTTGCTTGAACAATTTTAGATGTATCACCAGAAAAGCACACCATATCATCCTCAAGAAAATGGCACAATTGAAGCCTTTAATAAAATCCCTGAGAAAGCTTTGATGAAAATCTGTAATGCAAATAGTTACGATTGAGATGTGTGCATATCAGTTATTCTTTGGGCATTGTTGTAGCAGCTACAATGACCCTCCAAAATTTTTCCTTAGCTTCGTTTTCGAGCGTCCCTACCAACCTTTCACAATACCTTGTCTTGCTTCGTAAAGTACACAAGCTTCATTATTTTTCTTGTAGAAAGGCATTCTGTCGATCAAAGCTTGATGCATTCCCCTCATAGGTTTTTCATTCAAACTTGGTCCAGCTGTAGGGTGAGCAACTCCCCTAATAAATTGTGCAATTCTGCAGGGCAACCAGCCTTCCCTCCAGAAATTGTGCAATTTTGTCTAGAAGCCTACTAGCCTCCAGAATTGTGCAATCCTTCCAGTCATGCTTCGCCAAGAAAACTATGCAATCCTTCCCATTAGGGCTTCTCAGCCTAGGAATTGTGTAATCCTGGGTAACACTCAACTTCTCTGTCCAGAAATTACACAAATATCCTAGGCAACCAACCCAACTACTATCCAGAAATGCACATTTTCTCCCAGTAGTTGAGCAGCCCCATGCATGAATATTTTGGTTGATTAGTTCCACCTAGGACCAAGGAAAATTGACTTGCATGCATAACTTTCTTTTTCCCAAAATAGAAAAAGTAAACATGCAAAAAGGTTCCCATGATCTAGGGAGCTATTTTTAGTAGCTGAAGGTTACATGCAAAATCATTTTAGAAACTTTCCTCCAAGTGTTGATTTTCCCTAGATTTGTGGCATGCACGTCATGAGCTCAAACATATTTATTCGACGCATCAGCGATCATTCTTTCACATCAATATTGGATCTCTAAGATCCCAGAACACATCCAGGACTCTTCGACACATCTGACTCATCTATTCATGGGTAAGTGGTCTCAACTCGTATTTTTCATCATTTCTGTCACTTTTGGTGTTTCTTCTTATGTGAGTGTTGTTTTCTTGATTTATTTGAACACTTTCTATCGTTTACATGCATACTAGCTTGTACTAGCACCATTTCAATTTTCGTTGCTATCTCACCATTGTCACATGCATGAAACTGTTTTGCACGAATGGTCGCAGATTCAGTGACTCGCTTCACCCACTTGCATATTGATATGTTTAATGAATCCTTCATTCAATATTTACATGAATGATCAATCACCTCTACTTTCACTTAGTGTCACCATGCATTCACTTTCACAGTTGCTTTCAGTTTCCCGTCAGCGAGTTTGGCCAACATTGGCCCATACTCTACCTCACCGAGACAACATTGCACAATACGGGGAAGGAAGGCTCTATCTTCCTCTCCAAAAATGGGTATTTATACCCAAGCACTCTCCTCTAGGACTTCTTTTTTCATTTATGAGGGAAACTGACTACTGGCCTAGAAAATTGTGCAATGCAGTCCCTAAACCTGCACTCATTGCCAGCTAGAATTGCGCATTGCACAATCCCAACAGTCAGCAATCAGTCTAGATTGTGCATTGCACAAATATAGTAGCCAGTATTACCTCCCATAAAACCAAAAATACCTTCTGTACAGTTTTGGCATCCAATCACCAAGCCTCCTAGAAGAAATTGGCATAAACCTACATTCATTTCCAGCTAGAATCGCGCATTGCACAATCCCAACAGTCAGCAATCAGTCTAGATTGCGCATTGCACAAATATAGGAGCTAGTCTTACCTCCCATAAAACCAAAAATACCTTTTGTACAGTTTTGGCATCCAATCACCAAGCCTCCTAGAAGAAATTGGCAATATTTTCCTATCATTCCCCAAGTATGTGTTATGACATTCCTCGAATTTGCTTTGGTTTTTGCTGACAAATTTCTTGCCATGCATGTCATTTTGTCTCTAGATCTGTCAATTTTTCCTCTACCTCCTAGTAGTATAGAATTAATGGCCTCCAAGAAAGTAGGATCAAAGGACACTAACAGAAGTGCAACTAGAGCAACAGTTGAACAGATGTCTGCATATCTACCAATCTATGAAGATACCAAGTTGTTTCTAGACAAGGACATCAAGTTGAAATGGTAAGATGTCAATGAAGCATTTGTAGGCACCTTTAGGGAAGACCTCGAAGGCCACCAGGTGTATGTGAACATTCACAAATCCTGCTTCTACCAGATTGCATGCAGATACCCCACATTCCCATGCACAGACATGATACACTAGATCGTCTTGCACACTGATCCTGAGACCGTGAATATCATGGAGACTCCTTTCAGCTTACCTAGTAGCAGTGCCAAATCTGGAGACATTTTGAAGAACTGGGAAAAGGAGCCAACTAGATTCGAGATGACAGCCAACCAGATCTACAATACGAAGATATTACGAAAGGCATATCAATACTTGGTCATATTTTCATGTTAATTTTATGGCCAAAAAAGAATGGAAACCTTCCCATATAGTTGGGTGATCGCGTTGGACCAACTGGCCAGAGAAGGAGAACCATGTAACTGGTCTAACATGTTGGCTCATCAGTTGAAGGAATAGGTAACGAAGGCTTAACAATCATATGGAGGTGTGCAAGTAGAGATGTACATGCCCACCTACATCTTATATGCAATCTGTGCCCAACATGAGTTTCCAGGCTTGGAGTGGGCATGGTCACTAGTGGAGATTACTGTGAACACATATTGTAAGTTGTTGTCTGAATGCAGCTTCAGAGGAGTTATCACATGGTTGTCCAATTATTTTGTCACCCCAGTTTACAAGATGATATTCTAACATGACCCACTCCACATGTCGAGGGAAATAATGGAGGCACTGATAGACATTGCTAACTGGTATGCCTCACCATCCAACACCTTCATACGAATTTTTCAATGCTGAGAAGCCTCCACATGTTCTACCAAAGTTTACATTGGACATACTTCATGCAGGAAGTAGCATATCACACCTTGGCAAGATTCACAACTATACTGCACTGGAAGAGAAAGGCACCTTGGCCCGCTCTTCTGTTGCAGATTGGGTTATATGAGATCTGAAGTTTCAAGCAAGTAGATGTTGAATCAGGACATATGAAGAAGTATCCATTTGACCTCCGAAGTTACAATCTAT
Organism: Pinus taeda; assembly: GCA_000404065.3. Taxonomy (NCBI): domain Eukaryota; kingdom Viridiplantae; phylum Streptophyta; class Pinopsida; order Pinales; family Pinaceae; genus Pinus; species Pinus taeda. The sequence goes on from APFE031532965.1 coordinate 356,368, forward strand.
ATTACCCACATTGTATTGTGAAAGATCACTGCATGAGAGTACAGTTCAACTGGATCCACGAGGCATATCATTGGGCCAAGGAGGACCCATGGAGATATTGCTATAGTTTCTCCATACCTAGTGAAGAGGTTGGATTCGCCGTGGAGTGGTTAACGAAGCAACCTGAAGCAACATCCTGAAGAGCACAAATAATAATAGTGGTAGCAGCAGAGGCAAGCATACAAGTGCACAACAAGGGAAAGAGAAAGATTGTCAATTGCATGGAGGAAGATAAAAGCTACAAGTTCTGAATACATCCACTAGTAGAGAAATTAGTTATGGCTATAGAGGCGAAGTGGAAACATCACGACAAGAGAATCACACAAACGCAGAGGGAGAAGAGAAGAATGGAGGAAACGGAGAAGGAGTTACTTGAGATGAAGGAGAAACTACGGAAGGAACAAGAGCTACGAAAACAGGAGAGGGAAGTGTAGTAGCAACAGGTACAACAAGGGGAAAAACATGTGTAAACGGATGAAGTAATGCCCATACATGTAGTGGAATCATTAGAACAGCTGGCATCAGGCAGACAGGGTGAACCATCGTAGGAGCAAGACTTCGCTCATGAGTTAGAGTAAGCACTTCAACAGTTGGATACGAATATGGAGCAATAGGAATTGGAATAGGACATCAACCTTATGCCTCACCACCAAGAGGTCCACTTGCTTCACCGCATCCAGATGATGAGCAAGTCTCAAGTGACCGAGGAGGCACAAATATCCTTGGAGATCACCTAGAAGGGGAGATTCACAACATCTCATTCGATGAGTCTTAAAATAGAGTTGCGTAGTCTCGTAGAGTGTTGACTCCAGATGATCATACATCTACTGCACAAGTTGAGGAACAAGTGACCATGTCTGAAATGTAGAAACATCCAGCAGCCTTCGATGATGCAACCAGAGTTTATGCTGAAACCACTAGCTCAAGTGTTCTCTTTCTTATAGCTGAAAATGAGTGAATGGCTAAGGAACTACAGACGACCAAGAAAGGAGGAGAGTTGGAGACAACATCCGCCTGAGCTGAACTAAAGAAGGAAATACTAGATGAATTATTGTCCCTTGAAACAGTTATGTGAGCATTGTACTCCAAGTTTGGCACTGTGCATAAGGTAGTCATCCATCTCAACGGATGGCAACAAGGATGTGCTAGAAGAGCATGCATCTTGACGAACTTACATGCTACTTTTGATTACATGCAAACATGGATGATGAGATACAAGGAAGCCCTACTTCACTTGACTAAGATGATGAAGGCCAATGCAGTCAAGATGAAGTCACATATCTGTAGTCAGATGCGAAACTATGAAGAGCTCCCATAGCTCACCACTTGTATAGAGGCTTCCCATGCATGTGTATTCAAGTGTATGGATGTTGTGGTGCATGTAAATGTGATCCAATCTATTGGGACTCGCACCTAGGTGAAGACAAAGGCACAAGTATGACTAGAGCTTGACTCATACTTCGATGCGTTGATGCACATTTCCACTAGCCAAGACTTTCCCATCAGTGCAGACATCATGCACAAGTATGTTGTTGGTCCAGATGCATTGAAGACAATGATGCACCTACTTACAGACAATTTGGATAGAGGAGCCTGAGTAGTGTACCTAGATTTTATGTAGGCAAGAGTCAGGTTCCAGAAATATGTTACCTTAGAGCACGCAGACACCATTGTGGACTACCGATCTTGGCATCAATATGTTATTGTTGATCAGTGTGAGGATGTTGAGGAGTTGGACTTCCATGGTTTTCTAAGTCATAGTGATGTCTAGCATGGCTTTCTCAAGCCATTTCTCTCACATGGGTACATGTGCATTGTAATGTAATGTATTGTGAAGTGCAAGTCAAGTGTCTATAGTTGGATGTAACAATAATCGACTAGATGAAGAGTCATGAGGGTAGTTTAACTGTCACAAAGGGGAATGTCAAGGGATACCCCACCCTTTGTTATAAATAGTCCCTCATAACTCATTGTAGAAGCTTTTGGTCAGCCAAGCTTATGATAAGACTATCTTGGAGAGAGCTTGGATAGTATTGTAATAGGCCTTTGCTTCTCCACTCTGCATAACTAGTACATCTCTTTGGAGGAGTAGGTAGTTGTGGCTATAATGTTCCGTTGTTGGAACTAGTGGTTGGACATGGATATATTGTATGACTGGAACTTACACTTCTTAATATAACAAGAGCCAACACGTTTCATGCATATGTTGTATTGTATTTGATGCTATCTTGTTTACTCTAAATGATATATGTATATGTTTACTTATGTGTGCATGTATAACTATGTATGTATGTATGTATGTATGTATGAAGCTTTATGAAATGTGTTGTTGGTTTAACCATCACTTTGGATTGCTAGCTAACTTTCTGTCCATGTTGTGATGCATATTTGCTCATGTGTTCCCTTCTTAACTACGTGCTATCATAGATTTCCAGCTGGTGCATTCATCTTAACCCCCATGTGTTAGAACCTCTCATGCACCTTCGTTGAATCATTGCAACTATCACACCCTTGCTACCAACAGAGTTATATTACTTTCCTCTATGTGAAATCGTGGTCAAGGCATTACCATATCACCCACTGCTAGGACTCCTACACCAAACGGTCTAAATTCTAATTAGGAATTCTTACTGGGGAGATCCCTTGACATGTTGGCGGGTCCAACACCATCAACAGGCATATAGAACTACCTGTAAGAAGTTAACTGAACATACAACATTTAGAATGGTTTATGGAAAAGAGGTAGTGATGCCAATGGAGTATATTGTGCCTAGTTTGTAGGTTGCTACAGTCACAAAGATGGCCAATTAGGATATCATGGAGGAATGCCTCACACAGATAGTTGAGTTGGAAGAATATTGCTTCTTGGTAGGTTTTCATTAGCAGGTGTAGAAGGCTAGGGAAAAGGCATTGCATGATCACCACATTCAGCAGTGCACCTTTAAAAGTGGATATTTAGTACTAATGTATGATAGCAAGTTTATGAAGTTTCTATAAAATTTTTAGATGCATTGGTTGGTACCATACATCGTCAAGGAGATTAGGGATGGAGGTACAGTTCAGCTCGCGAAGTTGAATGGGGAGCTATTTCCAATCAAAATGAATGGGAGGTGATTGATGTTGTATTGGGGTGATCGCGCCCCTGTGCAATGACTATATAGATGCAGGAAAGTCTTAGTACTTTAGGAAATTACAATGAAGTGCGAGATTATAAACTACACTGCCAGAAGGATAGTTTAGTGAAGTGAAGGGGCTACGTGAGAATTAGAAGAAAAGTGCAGAGTGGAGTTGTGATGAAGGAGTTGTGCTAGTACGGTGGGTCCCATGTAGCCCAACCAACAAGTAACTGTTGACAACATTGTATATGATTAGATGGTCATCTTTTTGTTAAAGGGAGCAGGGAGGAGAATTTAATATAACATACCGCTCCAAATTCAAACACTTTGCTTCCATAGAATTTTACTTGAGCTTTTGTGCTTTAGTTTGCACCAAGATGATTGTTGCATTTCTATAGGGGATTGAAAAGAGATACAAGAGAAGTTTCTACAAAAAGGAATTGGATGGGAGGCAGATTTACTTGAGTGGAAGAAGGAAACATTCTAGGATAGAATGAATGCAAAAAAACCTGTACCTACCACAACTCTTAGGTCGTCGAGGCCTAAACCCACTACCTCTGTGGTAGAAGAGAAGAAGCAAAAGAAACCATAGCAAGTGCCGCTGTGGCAATCACCACGCAAAAATCTAATGGAGGTTAGACAAAAGGGTCGGATGGATAGAAGGAACAAACCAATGGAACCCTTGGATATGGATGTAGAAGAATTAAATATGGGGGTGTTGGAAATAATACTGAGAGGAGGGGTGAATCAGTATTATCAGGTCAATAAAACCTTTTCATTTCCATACTTAGATACATATACGCTACTTCAATTAAGGGAACCCACGTGTATATGCAATTGTGTCTAATACAACTAGCGTATATCCATAATACTTATGATTCAATTAATCCATTAAATGTTGATCTTTAGTTAGTGCATCAGAAATTCTTTAACCATATGTACAATAAGCAGGTGAAGTAAAACAGAACAGATCATCACAGAAAAGAAGCACACATGAACACCATGATATAAGGTGGAAACCCAATGTGGGTGAAAACCACCTGCTGCATGTCATCTCTATCTTCTTTTAATAAGAAACTTCTTTTACAATAGTTCTATAGTGGTGCAGTCTTATACCAGTACGTAGGCTTCTACCTGTAGAAGGCTACAACCTTCTCTCGTTCTCCAGAATCTCCTGGAAGGGAGCTACAACCCCCTTAGCTCTTGTACTAGCCGATCCATTTACTAGTACGTAGGTGCTGGCCTACTGAAATGCTCTAACCCTTACTCGTTCTTCAGCTGCTACTGGAAGGGAGCTACCACCCCCTTAGCTCTTGTACTAGCTGATGTACTAGTACGTAGGTGCCGAACTACAGAAGGCAACAACCTTCTCTTTCTTCCTCCAGGTACCATGTTTCATACATTTTCAGACTGGATACTCTTGAAG
>APFE031532966.1:0-24110 GCA_000404065.3 Pinus taeda
TAAGAGAGTGTTGACTAAAGGGATTATGAAACTATTATAAATTCCCTCATTCAATCCCTTTGGTTGGTTTTGATATAGCTAATTTGGTTAAGGGAGTGTTGACCAAAGGGATTATGAAACTATTATAAATTCCCTCATTTAATACCTTGGGTTGGTTTTGATTCTTGGCTAGGTTCAATATCATGTTGGATATGGATATGGGCATCTTCAACGGTGTTCGTATGTTCATATATAGTACTTGGTTAGTTAAAAGGATAATTATTTGGCCAATCATGAAACTATTATAAATTCCCTCATTTAATACCTTGAGTTGGTTTTGATTCTTGGCTAGGTTCAATATCATGTTGGGTATGGATATGGGCATCTTCAATGGTGTTCATGTGTTTATATAGTATTTGGTTAGTTAAAAGGATAGTTATTTTTTCAAACATGTTAGACAGTTTCTAGTATCGAGCAAATCTGGAGCATTACTCACAACCAAGACCAAGATCTAGTGTTGGAGCTCTATGTTCTAGGAGTAAACCTATAGCCATCAAATTGGGAGGAAAAATAACAGCGCTGAGAATTTCTTCTACACCAGCTATTGTTGCATTGGATTATTATTTTCTTCGATATTATTTGCAGGGGTTCAATTTTCTTATGGAGGCTGAAGATTTATCATTTGTTTTCTTTCAAGCTTAGTATAGATAAAATTATTCGAAGGATGTTATGTTTTGTTATCTCTTGTAGCTTGTGCTAGTTGGACCTAGGTACAAATTGATCCGCTCCTATTATATTTGAATGGTATCACCGCATAGGAGATCAAAATCAAGTTCATTATTGCAGGAGAACAATTTGTTTCTACAAAGGTTTATTGTCTCTTCTTAAAGGAGGTAAATCAATTTTATTGAAGAAAGCCAAGGAGAGAGAGAAAGAAGACCAAGCTTTGAAATCCACTGATGCCAAGTCATAATGTCATCACTTTACTTTTGGAAACACCTCAGGAATCAACATAGTAGTACAACCACTAGTCCTCTATGCTGCAATACTTTTGTGGATCACGAATGGCAACAACTTACAAATCAGAAGCAATAACAAAAAAAAAGGCCTTTCTCTAAGAAGATCCATGCTATCCTTCAACAGTCAAAAGATATTTAAAAGGAAGATGACAGAAGCAAGTGTCTCTTTGCACTTGGATTCAAGTTGCAGTATATGAAGTGAGGAGATGCCCTTCTTAAGTTGGAGGAATTAACACGTGTCTATCCAAGGTGGGACAACCAGAATGGAAGAAACTCTGTTGGGCTCTCAAGCCATCCATGCTTGCATTAGTACAATCCAAACTCTAGGAGCATCCTTGTGGAGAGGTCAGGCTCACAGTTGCTTCTTGTCTCAGCAAGTTCATAGCGTTAACATCGCCACTATTGCCTTACAATAATGATATCATGAGAGATATATTGCAGTTGATAGTAGAAGCCCTTCAGGGGTTGACCAACATCATGCTTCCTGCTTTTCAGAAGTGGTGCAAAATCTTAGAACTCATGGCAGAGTTCAACTTTGGCACATTCATGTTGAATTTGGGATGTGAGGACTTAATCTTCTAGGTGTTCCAAAACTTTTACACCGACATTACATCAGCTCATCCAGATCGCGTCAAAACAAGCATGCAAAAGATTATGTCATTGTTTTTAGAAGGAGATGTCGACATATGGGAACTAATTGTATCATCGGTCACCTACGATCTAGCCGAAAAGTTGGTCATGCAAAACATAAAATTTCTCAGAAGAGTGCTCACTAGGAAGGAGCTGAAGAGGATTAATGGAGAAAGCAAGAACAAAGAAAATAAAACATGTAGCAAGAATGAACTAAGAAAGCGAGGATTATGCTTTATCTGCAAGGGGCTTTGGGCACATAACCATTCATGTCCAAGTGAAAGGAAGGAGGCAACAAGGACAAAAAAAAGGAGATTCTTTCAAATCATGAGGATTCATCTTAAGGATCTGAGCAGTCAAGTAGAAATGGTGAGCAACAACATAATGTTACTCAGATAGACTTGTAGGACAAGCCAATGATAATCAGCGAGCTTGACAAAATACATGGGGAAAGGGAGGTAATTCTTCCTAACGATGTGGTAGACTCTTATAGAACTGAGTCTATAGATATCCAGGAGAACATCCATAAAGAGTATGGGCAATCAAGTATAGATAACAATTCACCAATACATCCATGTTTGACAATCAGAGAGGGTGGACAACATATCCCCACGTGTGGAGAAGGCCAAGAAGAAGACATTCAAGGAGAATCAAATGAGGAGCCAATAATAATAAACCGACATGATGAGCATGACCATGCGGGGCAGCATGACAAATATAGTATGCAGGATGAGCCATTTTTGGAGGGTCAGTCAAAGGTTCAAGTTGAAGTTGTGGTCATGGGGCATTTGGTGCAACAGATACAGAGACATTCAGCAAGGCACGATAATTGCCAGTATAGGAATTTCGGGAAAGGATCATGCATTTCAAGACAGATCTTATGATGTTGAAGCAGAGAGTCGGGACAGTTTGAGACATTGTCTTACAGGAGAATAGAAAAATTGAGGAGCTCATAGGGGTATGTGTCAAATCAATGACCTAGATGTCTAGTGTTGAGGAACCACTCATGTCCCTCACAAGGCAGGAAGAGTAGAGTTGAGAGTTCCAGAGCAGCCCCCTACAGGAGGACATAGATAAGGCTTGTAACACTACCAAACCCCCCTTATAAATTGGGAAGAGCAAGACAGAGTTCTCCAAATGCATCATGTTGGGTGACAAAGTGGAGCAGCATGAGTTGAGCATTGAACAACATCAAAATAATTGATTTGCAGGTATCCAACCTTCCCAAGGTGTGGATTAGCGAGAAACTATGAGTTGGCACTCTATTGATGGGTTGATTCCTAGGAGGACATTCACAACTAGGGGCATATTACAACTTGGGCCCTTTGGCACGGGCAATGATGAAGGGTTGAGATGGTACCATAACCCACAGGTCCTAGGACTTAGGTGGCATTGGGATCCAGTAGAATCCATTGGGGCCAGGATTTGCCAGAGGATTGTTTGGGATCCAGGTATCAAAGGATCCATTCAGGATCATGTAGCATGGAGGTATGGAATAACACACTAGGTTGAATGGGATCCTGGTATCAATACTTTTGTTGTGGATAGTAGTGAATCACTTGAGGGCAAACAATCTTTGGGCAGGAGGATTTGTGATATTCCCTTTCTTGATTTGGTCAAAATGGACAGAATCTATCCATGGTATTTACCGTGGTATTTGCCCATGGTATTTGCCTTCATTTTTCGAGGGAAAATAATAAAATGGGGTCTTTAGAGAGTCCATCAAGCTTATAAAGGGGATAGAAGCTAAGCATTTGGATCATTCGGGTTTATCTATCTTCTTGTGTTTTTCTTAAGAACTTGGCATGGCTAGTTCCAATTTGATCCCAGGGACGAAAACCCCGTGGGTGTTATTTGTCTAGTGATCCACCCAGGGTCCACGATTGTGCTTCAGTGCATTTGTCTTCTCTTTTGATAAGCAGTGGTGCATGTCATTGCAGGGGCTTGGGATTTATTGTATGGGCATGTACCATTTTCTTCAATGATTAAAATAAATAAAGGTTGCATTTCCAGATCTTGTTGTGTTCAGTGTTTTGATTGCAATTATTTTTAACTAGAACACCTAAATGTGGCAGATTCGTGGATTATTTCGTTGTTCGGGTAATTACATTTTCCCATGACTTCTAGCATCAAATCAATCCAATGGGCAACACAAAGAGTCCAATATAAGGTACCATACCTCTCCACAAGCAACTTGTCCATGTCAACATAATTCACAGTGTTGTTCATAATGACTTGGACAATGTACTAAAGTAGGAGCATAAATGCTAAGTCAAATATTTGTGATCAAACTTTAGGAGGTCATGGAATTTACCAAAAAGAGTGGGTTCCCTTAACCAAAATTTGTATAATCTAGGATAATTCATTAGATGAGGAAGTGGATTCCTCTTAATTATGTAAATTGTACCTAGAAGGTGGATTTAGTCAAAGTTCTTTTAGAGTGGATTTGTTTTAATAGTGAGAGGAAAATATGGAGATAGTTAAGGTACCTTCTCCATGTGTTTTGTAAATCTTCGAGGCATGAAACCACCAAGTAGATAGAAAATTTTGAGGCATGAAACCACCAAGTAGATAGGGGTTTCAATTTGAGTAATCAGTTATGAAACCAAGGAGAGAATTTAGGATCTAAAACAATTTGGTAATTCTTATTCCAATTTATATTATAAGTCTGTGGGCATAGATAGAAGAGGTAGGGCGAAGACAGGCCCAATAGCGGTGTGAAATTGGGTCAATAGAGAGGAGGTAACTAGAGTAGAGAATCACCTAAAATTGTGTGCAATCTAGAATTGATTCAAATCGTGGTGAAATGATACACAGCTGCTTGGCGGAGTTGCTTTCTCACATAATATATATACTCTGTTTTATGTGGATACTCTGATTTTTACATCGACTGTGGAATGCATTTAGTGTTGATAGTGTGATAGGTGAGATATGTGTGTGAAGAAGTTAATGAAGAGAAGCTTCAACAAATCTAAGTTCATCCCATTTCTATCTATAAATGATGTTGCCTTTGTGAATATCAAACTGCGGGTCATCGTAAAACATTCTAGCATCAATTACATGGACGTTGAGCGCACGAGATAGAGTATAGCATTGAACTTCTATTTTCCTAGATGTTGGAAGGTTTCCAGGAGAACCCCACTGTGGCAATCAAGGATGGAGTGAATTCAGGGTACAGATTTGCAATGCAGCTTGAAGGTTTCGGATTAGACCGAGTTGGATTAGTTTTCATAATCCAAAATTCAACAATGTTGGAGTTTTCTTATTATTTCAAATTTCGTCAATGAACAGAGACGTGTGAGAGTCCGTCAGGTCCTGTTGTAAAAAATGGCCTACAGGAGTATGCTTCCGTAACAATATTCTAGATCGTTTAGACCATAAGATATCCAGGTTGAAAGAAGTCGCAACTTGTAACAAGAAGGGGATGCTTGGAGACAGGATTGAACATCGATGTTTTGAGTACTTCGACTGAGAAAGAGGTATCCAGATCTCCGGATAAAAGGAATTATTTGAATCCACATTCCATCAGGCTCATAGGGAGATATCTGGTTCAAACGAATCCAGATTAAGGGACATCCGTATTACGAAGGACCATCCAGATCTCTAGATATTTCAAACGCAGTAGTCTATAACGCGACTTTTTGAAAGACTTTTCGGTGGATTTTTCCGGTCAAATCCGGCACCAATTCATTGGAATCCCAAGTTTGATAGCTAGTTTCTGCACAATCAATGGCTCCCAGGGGTTTTCCAGGGCGCTGAATCCAAATATGCAGTTAAAAAACCATTTTAACTGCTAAAAATCAAGATTTAACCTCAGTTCTTCTGCCGAATTCCGTCACCGGAATCTTCAAAAAGTCGCATTATAGACAACTCCATTTCAAACTATGTGCAACTATAATCCACCTAGAATCCTCCATCGACCTCTTCCTCTCTTACTTTAACCAGGTAGGTGGTGGCAATCCTCCCAACCTTGGGATTGCGGACCTGCGTAATCTGTCAAAAGACACGAATGGAACTCTTGAAGTCCGTTGGATGTAGAACCAACACCTTTGCAAAAGAGACAAATTTGATCATCGAACTGACTAAGAGACGAGTCTGAGCACCGATCCGACTAAAAGACAAGTTTAGAACACCTATTGCAAAGCTATAGGTGTACTATTCTATAGTTTGAGTATATAGGACACAAAGCGACGTTGTAGAACCAGTTTGTGCAGATCGAGGATACAGGCAGAGCAGTATCTGTGGCACAGTTCATATTGGATGTTGTCCAAGGATTGGATAAAGGAAGCTTCTATTCTATATAAAACCAAGAGAGAACAAAGTAACTCTTCTCTGGTCTACGTATAAAAAAAAAGTTTTCGAGTTGTGGCACTAATGTGGGTTCATTGCAGATTCAAGTTACAAGGGAGCAAGAGACACAAGCTTATCCTTTCTGCAGATTTACACGAAGGAAACAGAGCAAAAAGATTATTGTCTATACTGAGTAATCAATCTGGTAACCCCATGTACTGTGGACCTATCTTTTGTTGGATGAATCTATCCAACAACTCACATATAGTAATTGTATAGTAATTGTGCATCTTTAACATATGGAAATGCATCAATAGATTTGATAAGCATTGTCCCCATGGGAAAATTAACCAAGAAATTGAGAATGGACCTAACCTTCCCATCTATCCAACCATCTAACATAACAATGCATCCTATGATTGCTTATGATTCCCTAGGCTCACCCGATATATTTGTGCAATCAACCTTTTCCCCTTAAAGAGAGGCTCTCTTAAGCAATGTTTTAAAACTCCAACTCCGACTCCGACTCGGCCGAGGGTTGATTCCGACTCCGACTCCGACTTGGTATCGACTCGGCCGGCTCGATTTCAATGATTCGGTCGTTGTAAAAAATACATTAAATATTTATTTTTTATAAAAACACATAATTTTAAAGATTTTCATTCATGTTTCCAAACACACAACATTAGAATATAGATAGAAGGCAACATATGATCAAAGTAGGCTCATGAATATATCCATTATATCAAAATGGCAACCAGTGCATTGTCCAATACATACACGATGATAATATAGAAATCAAAACAAAAACACATAACCAAGGAGGCTAGAAATGGCCTCTACAACAAAAGTTTGTGACCAATACTACTGGCTACTACTAGAGTTGTCAACATCGTCTAGCTCAGTGTTACTTGGGAGCGGGGATGAAAGCGGGGAGCGGGAGCAAAACATGATTGGTTGTTGAACTCTTCCGGGATTCACTCCCAAACCAGGAGCTTCTGAAAATGTCACTAACATCAAGGTACATAGAGGGATTGGTGCTCCTGATTAAATACGAGTTCCATACCCCTAATACATGACAAAATTCAATGGAAACAATGCAATCCCCCAATCCTGAAATCCTGAAAAATTGATAAGTCTGTTGGATTTTGAATGAAATCTAAAATTCTACTTTCTCCATATGAAATCCAATGAGACCGGAACCACTCTCAAACATCCTGAGTCATTTCATGGTAATGTTAAAAATTTAAGTCAAAGTGACACATTCTCCTTAATTTTCATTTTCATCCTTTTACTTTAAGAATTTAACATTACTATGAATAGCATATCAATACTAGAGATCAGAGTCAGACAGGGAAACTCATGAGTCAGACAAGGAAGCCCAGGGAGTCCCCAAAAATGAAATTTCAAAAAAAAAATGCCACTGAAGTGACTTGACCGGTCGCTGTTACTGAGCCGGCCGAGTTGGCTCGGACTTTGCCAAGTCGGCCAAGTTGTTACCAAGCTGGCTAAGTTGGCTCAAACTCGACTGAGTTGGCCGGGTTGTTACTGAGCCATCCGGGTTGTTAGCCAACTCAGCCGACTTGGTAACAACCCGGCCAGCGGTTCGGTTCAAAGGCCGGGTCAACCCGGTTGGGCTATGACTCGGACCAACTCAGCCGAATCAGAGTCGAAATGGCCGGTTTTTAAAACAATGCTCTTAAGTCATTTTAGAAAGGCCTCTTGTACCCCAGCAAACCAACAATGGTAGCAACTTAAAAGTTCAAACATAGAATGGTGGAATGGGTTGTTTTTGGCAATGTTGAATGGTATGTCAATCCATAGAATTCTTGCTGTAATCATGTTGGCCTCCTCATCCCTTGCTTTCACTATCGAATAGAAGGTTGTCCCTTGGGCACTGACCTTAGCACAAAGAAAGGAGAGGATGTTGAGGGGCTGGGTATTATGGAATGTGAACCCAGGCATTAGCTTCCCCCGCCCTTGAGATGTTTGCAAGCTCAAGCCTCATATCTTCCTTTTGATGACCATCATATGGTAGAGCATACTCCCACATCAGGTCCAATCGATTTGGATTTTTGAAATGTGTAGAGCACTAGTTAAACTTGTAAATCTATCTAACAAAACAAATGAGGAAAATTTAGAATCCAAATCCACAAAAGCTTCAGGAATGTCACAATTAAGATATCTTTGCTACGTAAGTGTTATATCCCCCATTAAAAAAGGGCGAGAAGAGAGAAGAGATATATCTAATGTATGTTACAAACCTTATACAAACTCTTGATAAACAAAGAAAATGAAGGCATAAATATATTTACATACCTAGAAATATGAATAAAATAGATTGGAGTAAATCCCCACACCGCAATGCATAATTGATGGCAATGAGAACTATAAATTTCCCCTTGTTTTCCTGATGGAAAATGGTCATAATATTTTCAAAAATCAATCCCCCTAGAAATTTTGCAAAACGAAATTTTAAAACCAAAAATCATAACTTGAAGTGGATGAGAAAGTAGCAGGGCAATTACTTCGATTGTCTCGCAATAAATTCAGATTATCATGATAATTTCCTAAAGTGAATTTATTGTCACAGATACTGGTGATATTATCACGAAGGTGGGTTTCAGTGATAATATCATGATAATTTCAATATTACTGCAATAAGTGTAACACTGAAAAAAAATCTAATGACTAAAAAAGTGAAATGTATGGACAGATTTCATGTCAGATAAACGCTGATCTAACATCAGGTTATTTAAAAGAAATATTAAATATTTTATTGTTTCAGGAAATCATTGCTATAGCACAGAATTCCAAATGTAAATTTGCAAAACCTAACATGGCATTCTACATACAACAAAATAAAAGACCAGAAAGAGAATTATCAACTATACAGACTATAATTAGGTATTACATAAATGTACATATAAAATTGTTAGGAGAATAAAAAGTAATTCCTCAGATAAAAAAAATATCGTTTTCTTAATGTATCAGGGCCAAAAGTTCAATAGCCCAAGCGCCCATTTTTTTATAGTTGTTCATGATGCCCCGTCTCCTTCCTGCTATCCATCGTATGATTTTTTCAAATACTTCATGGAATTTCCTCTTTCTTGCAAATCCATCCACACATGTTTCCCAGAAAGAGTAATAGATGTTTCCCATATTCTGAAGATATCTCACTGATACAACTAATATCATAATGTTCTTGCAGTGATCCAAATGCCAAGCAATTTGTGTAATATTCAGTTTCAATAATGATTGTCGGAGTTTCCTCCACTGTATATGCATCACAGGGACTTTCCAGATACGCAAGAAAACTAAAAGTAAAGACTTGCTACAGTCCTATTCAGCATTCTTTCCGAGCAACTTTTCACTTTCGACAATTGAAGAAGCAATTAGTAACATATGAAAGTACTGGGGTAACAAAGCTTACAGTGGCCTTGCGTTTAAACTTTGAATTAATTTCCACATTTTTTTGACAAGAAATATCATCCCTTTTGGATTCCCAACAAAGACATCAATTATTCAGCGTGTGACACACTATCTTTTCCTCTGCCTTTTTCCAAAGCCAGAGGAAGCAGCTTACAACTGTCAAAGTAAATTACTGTCACTGGAAAGAGTGTCCATAGAAACAGTGAATGTGATTTCAAAGGGGTTGAAACCCCTTGCAGATATTTCTTTGACAACCTGGTAATTACGGCAGCGAAATGTAATGGCATTATCACGGCAGCCCTTCTGTCATTTCCTAGAGTACTTATCTGGCTCCTGCAACTGTATTTTCTTTATAGAAGTGATTGTTAAGTGCTGAATATAATGTTGTCTTCAAACCTTTTTTATGATCTTATACAACATTTTCTTGGCCTTTTCGGGCAGGCTTTCCTTGCATAGTTCATCCATGAGGGCGGTATATGTAGTACTGTTAGGGACATCGCCACTATCATCCATCTGTTGACATATATTTATTGCCTCCTTAAGCTTACCAACTTGGCAGAGTCCAGCTATCAATGTTTTGTATGTGAAAATATCAGGTTTCAGTCCCTGCTTTGGCATCTCATGGAAGATCTGTTGAGCTGCCTCTAACCTGCCAAGCTTGCAGAGACCATCTATTAATGTATTACAGGTAACTACGTTAGGCCTGCAACCTTTCATCAACATATCTTCAAGGAGATCTCTGGCCTTCTCTAGATTACCAACCTTGCAAAACCCATTGATAAGTGTAGTGTATGTGATTTGATTAGCCCGATGGCCTGTTTGCACCATAATATCGAATATTTCAAGAGCTTGTTGAAGCTTTCCTTCTTTGCAGAGAGCATCAATAAAAACATTGTATGTGACCACATTTGGCGTATACCCCTTATCTAGCATCTTGTGAAGCATTTTGGTGGCCTCTTGCAATTGCCCTTCCTTGCAAAGTCCATCTATTAATATATTATAGGTAACTATGTCAGGTTTGCAACCTTTCTGTAACATCTCTTGAAGGGGCTCCCCGGCCTTTTCCGGATTACCCACCTTGCAAGAGCCATTTATAAGAGTATTGTATGTGATTTCATAAGGCCGGTGGCCTGTTTGCTCCATAATATCTAACAGGCTGAGAGCCTGTAAAAACTTGCCTTCTTTGCAGAGACCATCAATAAACGCATTGTATGTGAACACATCTGGAGTATAGCCCTTATCCAGCATCTCTTGAAGTATTTCGGTGGCCTCTTGCAATTGTCCTTCCTTGCAGAGACCAGCAATGAATGCATTGTATGTGACAATATTAGGAGATATGTTATGTTTGGGCATGTCACATAGGAGTTTCCTAGCTACATCCAACTTGCCTTCCCTACAAAAACCATCGATGAGAACAGTGTATGTGATAACATTTGGAGTGTACCGTTTATCCAGCATTTCATGGAGCACTTTTGTGGCCTCCTGCCATTGCCCTTCCTTGCAGAGACCATCAATAAATGCACTGTATGTGACAACGTCAGGACATATATTTTTCTTAGGCATCTCATAGAAAAGCTCCCTAGCATCATCCATCATGCCTTTCTTGCAAAGGCCGTCAATCAAAGTACTGTATGCAACGACATTGGGATTTAACCTATATAGTAGTTTCTTAGCATCTTTGAGCTTACCTTCTTTGCATAGTCCATCCATGAGGATGCTCAATGTGATTTCGTCAGGTTCATGGCCTTTCCGCAGCATAACAGCCAAGAACCCGAATGCCTCGTGGGTTTTCCCTGTTTTGAATAGCCCATGTATTAGGGTATTAAACGTAATAGAATTAGGAGTCTGTTCTTTGACCACCATTTGATAGTAAAGGTTCACAGCATCTTCGATTCTGCCCTTCCTGCAAAGCCCTTTCAGGAGCGTAGTGAAGGTTATGATACCTGGAACATACCCATCTGCTTTCATTTCTTCGAACACTTTGAACGCATAATCGACTCTACCTGTTTCACAGTGGCAATTGATGACCATGTTTAAAGTTAGGAAATCTGGAACAATACTTGCTTCCAACATATGTCTGTAAACAGACAAGGCTATTTGGTGTTCATTTCCTCGGATGAGGCTCCTCAACAAATGATTGCAGGTGAAGAGAGATACAGTGGATTTAGCTGAAAGACGCATATTGTTGAAGGTTTCCGCTGCCTTTCGAAGCCTGTTGGTGTTACACAAATTGTTAATGCGTTTCTCTGCATTGCCATTGGCATTGAAAGTGTAGGAAGAATCTGTAGAGCGAGTATCTGCACTGCAATTTGCATTGAAATTGTGGGCAGAGTGTGTAGAGCGAGGGGAGCTTGAGAGCCTTTTAAGAGGGAAATTGATATGCGTGGTAGGGGGATTGTTTGGCAGAACAGAAAATGAAATGTTTGAAATAGAAAGCATGGTGAAGGAATTAAGATATAGATTTCAATCCCGTTGTTGCTGCGCGATCATATTTCCATCGACGCATTCGTGCATTGTACGTTATATCCCTCTGCGTAGCCGTAGATTTTTATGAGACTAAAAATAGTTTATAAGGCTATTAGTTTTTGTTTTTGTTTTTATTTTTTAATTTAATTTTTTTCCGATTTAAATTGATTATGAGCTAGTCTAACCTTCCAACAATTCCTTCTTTAAAAAGACAATGTCAAGATCTAACATGTTCTCATAATTTTCTTTGATGTCTTTGAATGCATCACATTCCAAAATGAAATGTTTTTTAGATTCCAACATACAAAATGTACACACCTATTCTTCCCAAGCTTTTTTAGGCCTTTTCCACCGTCTTGTTTCACACAGAAGTTGATGTGAGTTGGTCCTTAATTGAGCAATAAGAACCTTTACCCTCCACTAAATGCTAGCTCCAATGAACTCTTTTTGTTGTAGATCACAATTAGGGTTGAATTCAACAATGCAATATTTATTCTTTCTACCCAACTCTTTTCCCCATACTTTTTTACGAAATTTCGCTTTAACAAAATCCTTTAGCTCCTTGCTATTTGTGGGACATGCATGCATTGAGGTAGATATTCCATTTTGCATCCATATGTAGTTTTGTTTCATCCATGTTTTCTTTCTTTCACTCATAGGCCATCTACCTACTCTCATTTGCTCAATTCTTTTTAGATATCTTATGAACCACACCGTAGCAAATTTAAGTGAATAAAATTTTCCAAAATTTAAAATTATTATAAAATTAAAAATATATTAATATATTTCAATAATTAAAAATTAACAACCTCACCTAAAACAACAAAAATTTATATCATGTTAAAAAAAAATAATAAAAATTAAAACCATAATTCTTTAGTAAAAGTGAATGCACATACATGTACAAGTAAGTGATACTATAATATTTACTTCTTATTGGTACATTAGGAAGGTGTATTCTATGTCACACGGGACAACATATATAATTTAATATAATATTTTAAAAAAATAATAATATTTATAATATTGTAATTATGAGTATATGAGCGTTGTATAATCAAAATAAATAAAAAAATAATAAAAGAGTAAAAATTAATAATTTAAATAATTTAGAATATAATAATATATATATTAAAGGGTTAGATTAATAATTATTTATAATGTTTTGGGCATTAGTTATTTTTGTATGGTTAAATTTTTAGTTTAAAACTTTATTGGATGACGTGCATTAGTATATATTGATAGGTTTTTGGTTTATTAGAGGTATTATTTATAAATATGGAGAAGCATATGTGTGGTTTTTCTAGAAAGTTTTGGTTAAAATATGTGCATGTGGATACACAATAAAAAAAATAGATTCATCTTATGATTAGTAAACATCATGGATATTCACTACAATAATTTTGATAAAAATAGATTGAAATTTGAAATCTATTCTATGAGGGTTAACTTTTCTTAGATTTTTGGATTTATTAATTATTGTTTTTATGATTATGCACGCAACAAATACAATATGAAAAATGGAGATTAGAGAAATACGAACATAATATCAAAATGAACATCAAGATATGATATGGGAAACCATTTCAGGAGAAAATACAATTGGAAGGTTGTTAGGTATGTGTTATATTATTTGCATGACTAGCCTTAAGTGTTGTTATGTTGTGCCCAGAAAAAGTTTTTTTAGACAGACCTACTCATGGTGGGGCAGACTCACCCATGGTTTTGTGCATGGTTTTTCACATGATGGTTTTGTCTATGGTGTTTTGTAAATCTAGTCAATGGAACTACGACTATGTTCTAATATAGGGTTAATGGATTGGGGGTTTATGAATGTTTCAACATGTATATAAAATATTGTAACATTGAAAAGAATATAATGAAAAATCAATCTAGTTTTCTTGGTTTTGGGTTCTAGGAGAAAAATCTTGGTGTATATTTTATGTTCTCGTCATTGTATATTTTTTGTTTTCAAAAAAAAATGTTTGCAAGTAATTTTTGTATAGGGTTAAAACCTTCAAAGGTGGGGTTGATTTGTTTTGTTTTGTCTTAATTGAAATGATGCAAATAAAAAGGGAAAATAATTCTAACCTAGTTTTATATGGTGCTACTTGAGACCTCTGGTCCATGGACTGCTACAAAGCACAAACCCCCTCTATTCTACTCTTTGTCTCTATCCACTCTCAGCTACTATGTTATGGAACAAAATGCACTCGAATAGAATGGAACCCTTTTTCCTCCAAGTAGCTCAAATGTAACATAACCTGCTAGCTAACTAAGGGTTAAGTCTGACTCCAACTTTGAACTAGAGTTACAACTTTTATCTTTATAGAGTCTTCTTCATAGTCTCCACATGACTAGCCCTGTTTTTATGAGTGGGGTTGACATGACTTCCTCTTGAATTATAGTGGTCAAGTACAATAGGTCAAATTCTAAGAGGCATAAATTTTGCATGTCAACTCTGATTAACATCTTCTTAGACCATTGGAAAGGTATATATGTGTAGAATAACATTGCAATATGAAATGCTTAATTGACAAAGTTTTACCCTAAAAAATATCATTTAAGGCCTAAAACTAGCCCCATAAGGTTTCACACCCCATTTCTCCAAATTCTATCCCATTGCTAAAACTACTCTTGTAAGTTGATTTCTTCAATTTTTTCACTTTGAAAGCATCAAGATGGATGCCAAATTATATAGTGATCTAATCTCGATCATACCTTCCCATTTTGGGAGACTTTTGGTCCCAAAAAGGTTTTACTAAATGAAGTGAGGAAATTTTCTCTCTACTTTCTCCCTCGAGTACCATTTAGATTTGCCTAGAAATTCTCCTTTCAACCTATTCTTCCAATGGTCATGTTTCCCTTGTTGTGTAGTTCCAGACCTCTTCTACAAAACTATATCCTCTTTCAACTCTACCTGGGCACGTGAAGCTAAGTCCTCTATGGAATCTAGGACTTGTCCCTCTTCCTAAGCCAACATGAATGGTTCATAGAGTTTTAGATTTTCCACATTCATCACTAAGTAAATGTGCATGTGTGGGGGTAGACTAAGTCTGAACGTATTATCTCTCACCTTTTCCAATATCTTGAAATGACCATTACACATAGCCTTTATTTTCTTACCAATTTATTGTAGCATCTCATTGTTCAAGTGTCACCATACATTGTCTCTTACTCTAAATACTTATTTTTTCTATGTTGATCATGCCTAGCCTGAGACTTCTGTGACTTATTTAGTGTATCTTGTATTGGAAAATGAATTTTACTAATTTTATCAACATTTTTCTCAAACCTTATGGCATCAACTGTGAGATCCTCCCTCACTCCTCCTTGCTATCCATATGAAACATTGAAAGGCTAAGTGGCAAATATCCAAAACATGTTTCAAATGGGAATTTATCAGTGGAAGTGAATATTAATCTATTGTAGGATTTTTATATGTAGACTATATTTCCATCCTAGGTTTTTAGATGCTTCTGATTATAACCCCTCAAAAGATGTACCAAAGATCTATTGACTACTTATGTTTTCCCATCTTCCTGTGGATGGAATGTTGTAGATTTCTTCAATTTTGTTTTTATCTTCTCCCACAATGCAATAAAAAATGCACTAAGAAATCTAGTGTCCCTGTCTAACATGATGCTCCATGGTATCCCAAAGTGCACCCAAACCTATCCAAAGAACAAGTTTTATACTTCTTGCATAATGATGGTCCTTTTATAGGGCATGAGAATATGCATCTTATTGAACCTGTAAACTATCACGAGCAAGTAATCATGTCCCTTCCAAGAATTCCATGGAAATGTCTTTCCAAAGATGAGTGGGTACATGTAAGGGATGGTATAGACTTTATTTTGTGTTACTAGGAAGTATGCATCCTCTTACGAATGTAGCTACATCTTCCTACATTATGGGTCAATGCACCATTGGATAAAGTTTTCATTGATGTCAAAGCCAGGGGAATTATAGAAGGAGATGTCAATGTAAGGGGGAGTCCATGAATGATGTCAAAACCAAAAAAAATCTAACCACAAAACATCACACCTTCAAGGATAAGCATGTTGCAAATTATTTGGAGACCTCCAAGTACTAATGGAACACATGTATTTAAGGTCAGCCTCATCATTTAAACATTTTAATATATACATAATTTTCCTAGAAAAATGATGATAGGTTGGCCTACCACATTAGATAAAAACTTGAAGTATTATGATCTTATCTTGACAAGTTGTCCCAACCTAATAGACAAGTGACCCCCCCCTCCCCCTATATAAGTCAAGTTAAATCTACTATAAATTGCCCATGTGTGAGGTCATTTGGAGTGCAAATAGCTTGGTGTTTTTGGAAATAATGCTCTATGGTTAGAAGAAAAGAGACCCTACATATTAGATAGGATGAGATCTAAGGTATAAACTAACTAGCTTTGTGATGGCCCTCAATATTGCAATAACAATGTCTCAATTCCAAAGGGTATCAGCTTTAATTTTAACCTGGGGTTCATACAAAATTAACAGGGAATGAAACTATATGTGCAACAAGCACTATCTCTTTCTTATGTTGACTTTTATGTAGGTGGAAATATTGAGATGAAATCTAGATAC
This sequence comes from Pinus taeda, assembly GCA_000404065.3. NCBI lineage: Eukaryota > Viridiplantae > Streptophyta > Pinopsida > Pinales > Pinaceae > Pinus > Pinus taeda. The sequence goes on from APFE031532966.1 coordinate 16,421, forward strand.
ACAATGACCTGTTTGACTATTTTGTGCTACAGGAAAATTGAAATTGCAAGAAATAACTAGTAGGAACAAAGACAAAACACAAACCTAGGCTATTTGCAATAAAGGAAGGTAAACCATTCTATCTATAATGAAATGAAAGCACACCTATTCTATCTTGCAAGGAAGGAAAACACACTACTGAAATAAAAGCTTGCAAACAATAAACCTTAATTTTGCATAAAAGAAGCAACTTCTACAACAAATCAAATAAAGGTATCTAGAAGCTCTATCTACCTCTAAGTTCCATTCTCAAGGTTCCAGGAACATTGTAATACACCAAGGAAGGAAAATCATGATTTTGGCGCAAATTTGAGGATGTTTAGAAGGTGGGTTGCAATATACTACATGAGTCCCTATTTTGCTACAGGAGACAGTCCACCGAACAGATGAACATTCTTAATGTGAGGTTAGAAGGAAAAGAATCTAAGGATAAGATGGAAAATGGAAAAATATACTAGTCCAAATCATTAAAACAACTTGTGGGGTTAATCTAGCAAAGTGCAAGGTTGTAGGGTTTCTTGTAGCCGCAAAATAGGGTACAATGCAAAAAAAACAAACAATGAATGATGGACATCAAATAAACATCAACAAAGAAAGTGAACCAAATGTAAAGTAAACATGCCATTTAACAAATGTAATCACTAAAACTGTTATCACCAATTTCTAAGATAAAAATATTGCTCATAAAACTATCTAATTAACCATACATAAAGTAACATTCAAAAATATTTAACAGAGTTAAACAAATGCATGAACATAAATAATAAAAGAGGGATCTTGAGAACCTGGGGTGGGCCCTAACCCAAGGAAGCTCAGAACCCTTAGAAGAAAGCTATACTAAGAGTTGAAATTAGACATCATGACTTACATTAACTAAAAAGTTACTTGTACATGACAAAGCTATAAAACTTGCTTGAAATCTAAATTCCTATTCTTCACATGCTTCAAGATGCTTTTCTTTTACTTCTATTGGGCTACTCAAGCCTCTTATTTATTGAACACGGGTAGGGGGTAGCCTCCTTGAGGGGAGGACTACTTTCCCTCCAAAATTCCTAAAAAAATGAATCTTGTTTCCTAGGCCACCACACAACAATAGGAAGGAATTTTTATTGTCCTCAGCCAGCTGAGTTGGGATTCTTTTGTAGTAGGGAGCAAGCCCCATGAATATCTTTGGCTAGATATCCTCAAAATCTGTGCAAAACCCCTTAAATATCCTACAGAATAGTCATGTTAGGCAGATAAACTATGAAAAATATCTTTGACTCTCTTAAGAACTCAATAAGTTAGAAAATTGTTAATAAGTGAAAAAAGGAAGTTTTAATATATCATTTTATGTGCCTAAGAGTGGTTAGATGGGCCTTATGTTTTACCTATTTGGGAGGCCCATCATACCCCCCACCTAGAATTGTTTCTCGCCCTTTGAGAAACTTACTATTCTTCCCCCTCTGCTCTTTCTCATTCATTTTTTTGACAACTTGCTTGACATTCCATGCTGATCTAGAAGTAGTTGTGTTTGCTGGGTGGAAACCTACATTATCCTTAATGGACTTCCATTCCTTGTATTCCTATTCTTGATTCCAATGTTATTGGATCCATAACAATAGGGATGGATTGAACCTAAGCCCAATCCATTAGACTTCAAGTCTCTGAACAATACTCTTGTACAAAGGTGTCTTGGCAAGTGCAACCTATAATCGATCAGGAGAGTGGCATTCTATGATTTTCATACTATGGGGAAATGCTTGCCATCTCCTTTGGCAAGTTTGTGAGATTTCATCTCCTAACAATCTAAAAGTATCTTCAAAGAGTAGATGGCCTCAACTTGTATTTGCTTGTAAGTTTCCACTACCTTGGGTTCTTCTACCAGAATAACATGAGTTGAGGATGAATGGGTATGGGTGTTTAGGCCCGATCCATAGTGGCTCTCTCAACTCCCCTTCCATCATATTTTTCACCTCTTTAGCTATGATCTTCTCATGCCTTAACCAAGATGCTAAGGCCAACAATTGTGCATCCCTCAGATATGAGTTTAGATCCCATATAGTCAAATTTGTAAGCACAAGGTTGTGAAGGTATAATTCAACAACCTTGGATTTTTCCTCCATACTACACAGTAGTAAAAAACCAATGAATTCCTTGTTTTCTACAAAGGGATGGTCCCTTTCTATGTAATCATGTTTATATGAAATTGACACCATTGTTCTTTCAAAAATAATGAGTAAACCTCTAAAGGTTGTCTGTAGTTAATTTCCTCTAAAGAGAGGTGTGCCATAGTCCCTAAAGATGTTTCCAAGGTTGCAATTTGAATGTCCTTTGCTTGTAGCAATCCTTGTGTTTGTTGTAGTTGGTTTCTGAGTTGTTTGTTTTCTTTCACAAGTTGTTTTCTCCTATTTGCTTTAGCCTTAGGAAGGCCATTTCTTCCCTCATTTTATTCATCTCATCCTCCATTCTAGCAATATCAACTACACCTTTGGATTAGGATATTCTCTTCCACCAATGACTTTCTAATTTTTCCATCCCTATTTGTTATTGGATCCATAACAATAGGGATGGATTGAACCTAAGCCCAATCCATTAGACTTCAAGTCTCTGAACAATCCTCTTGTACAAAGGTGTCTTGGCAAGTGCAACCTATAATCGATCAGGAGAGTGGTATTCTATGATTTTCATACTATGGGGAAATGCTTGCCATCTCCTTTGGTAAGTTTGTGAGATTTCCTCTCCTAACAATCTAAAAGTATCTTCAAAGTGTAGATGGCCTCCACTTGTATTTGCTTGTAAACTTCCACTACCTTGGGTTCTTCTACCAGAATAACATGAGTTGAGGACGGATGGGTATGGGTGTTTAGGCCCGATCCATAATGGCTCTCTCAACTCCCCTTCCATCATATTTTTCACCTCTTCAGCTATGATCTCCTCATGCCTTAACCAAGATGCTAAGGCCAACAATTGTGCATTCCTCAGATATGAGTTTAGATCCCATATAGTCAAATTTGTAAGCACAAGGTTGTGAAGGTAGAATTCAACAACCTTGGATTTTTCCTCCATACTACATAGTAGTAAAAAACCAATGAATTCCCTGTTTTCTACAAAGGGATGGTCCATTTCTATGTAATCATGTTTATATGAAATTGACACCATTGTTCTTTAAAAAATAATGAGTAAACCTTTAAAGGTTTTCTGTAGTTAATTTCCTCTAAAGAGAGGTGTGCCATAGTCCCTAAAAATGTTTCCAAGGTTGCAATTTGAATGTCCTTTGCTTGTAGCAATCCCTGTGTTTGTTGTAGTTGGTTTCTGAGTTGTTTGTTTTCTTTCACAAGTTGTTTTCTCCTATTTGCTTTAGCCTTAGGAAGGCCATTTCTTCCCTCATTTTATTCATCTCATCCTCCATTCTAGCAATATCAGCTACACCTTTGGATTAGGATATTCTCTTCCACCAATGATTTTCTACTTTTTCCATCCCTATTTGTTATTGGATCCATAACAATACGGATGGATTGAACCTAAGCCCAATCCATTAGACTTCAAGTCTCTGAACAATCCTCTTGTACAAAGGTGTCTTGGCAAGTGCAACCTATAATTGATTAGGAGAGTGGTATTCTATGATTTTCATACTATGGGGAAATGCTTGCCATCTCCTTTGGCAAGTTTGTGAGATTTCCTCTCCTAACAATCTAAAAGTATCTTCAAAGTGTAGATGGCCTCCACTTGTATTTGCTTGTAAACTTCCACTACCTTGGGTTCTTCTACCAAAATAACATGAGTTGAGGACGGATGTGTATGGGTGTTTAGGCCCGATCCATAGTGGCTCTCTCAACTCCCCTTCCATCATATTTTTCACCTCTTCAGCTATGATCTCCTCATGCCTTAACCAATATGCTAAGGCCAACAATTGTGCATCCCTCAGATATGAGTTTAGATCCCATATAGTCAAATTTGTAAGCACAAGGTTGTGAAGGTAGAATTCAACAACCTTGGATTTTTCCTCCATACTACACAGTAGTAAAAAATGAATGAATTCCCTGTTTTCTACAAAGGGATGGTCCCTTTCTATGTAATCATGTTTATATGAAATTGACACCATTGTTCTTTAAAAAATAATGAGTAAACCTCTAAAGGTTGTCTGTAGTTAATTTCCTCTAAAGAGAGGTGTGCCATAGTCCCTAAATATGTTTCCAAGGTTGCAATTTGAATGTCCTTTGCTTGTAGCAATCCTTGTGTTTATTGTAGTTGGTTTCTGAGTTGTTTGTTTTTTTAACAAGTTGTTTCTCCTATTTGCTTTAGCCTTAGGAAGGCCATTTCTTCCCTCATTTTATTCATCTCATCCTCCATTCTAGCAATATCAACTACACCTTTGGATTAGGATATTCTCTTCCACCAATGATTTTCTACTTTTTCTTTGTCCACCTTGAGCAGTAACTGGGTCACTAAGTGCTCAGGAAGACATTTTCCTAATGTTCCTGCAACAAGAGGATCATCTATTAATGGCCAAGAGAAAATGAATGGGTCTTCCTTGGTTGCTTGGTTGCTTTTTTGGTTTTCTACAATTCTGCAATCTGCCCTTGTATATAGACAACTTATTCCTATAGATGGGAAGCCTACCCCTATGGTGATACTTGATGCTTTTCTCGTCAAGGGGTGCTTTCATTTCTTCTAGTTGTGCCTCTAGTTCTTGTAACTTTTGTTCCTTTACGTCTTGTCGCCTTTATTTTATTGGACTAGGAGTATCCTCAAGAGTGATAGGGATAGAAGAAGGAGGCTTTAGCTTGCCACTATACCTTATTGTAGTTCTTTTCCTTCCAGTGTACATAATTTTTTTAGCAAGCCTACTTGTTTTTGGCTAGTTGATAGTGTCAAGGCTTGCTAATGTGGCTGCAATTTCCTTCTCTTCTTCCTCTAGGGTTTCTTCTTCATTTTGTTCTTTAGTGTTGGCCATTGTCTTCCCTTTCCTCTTCTTGGTTGAAATCTTCTAAGTTTTTTCAAATTCATCCTGAACCTTTAGGAATATCTATCTATCCATATCTATAAAATCCATCTAGGGGATGGGATGATGAATATTTTCTAATGCATATATGACTAGAATTTAATTAAGCGGTGATGGAACAAGTAATTATTCTTACCCTCCTTGACATTAATTCCCATCTCCTCGAGGGACTGAAGTAGGAAGTATGGGATACTTAGCAGCTCATGAATTGGAAGGTTATCTTGAAATATCAATTGAAAAAGGAGTCTAAACTAGCAGGAATACACTATGCTCAACCCACCCTCACAAGAAATTTATTTGAGAATATGGTAGGCTACCTCATCTAAAGGGTAAGGCATGCTCTCCCTTCTAATTACATTCATATCCTCTTCTAGTTGTTCATTGAGGAGGAGGAATCCTCTCTTGTCATTGGCAACCTCTTGCCTCTCTTCTTTGCTCCAATGTACCTCCTTAGGGAGAGTGGTTACCTTACTGATGGAATATTTATTAACATATATCACCAATCCCTTTACTGTAGTGATCAATTCTTTGCCTTTAGGGTTTTTCAATTTCATTACAAATTCTAAAGCAACTTCATTCATCGAATCTTATGAGCTTTTCAAAGAAGCCCAACCATTGTCAGTTTTCTAGTATAACCACAACTTTAGGATTCTTATGAATTCTAGTTGTATCAATTGGCTCTCTTATGTTAAATTCACCCCCCAGGGTGTATGACAAATTATTCAAAGGTTTAGGGTACAAATTTTAAAAATTTGGACAAGTTTTCAGGTAGGAAGAAAAAATGTTCTTGTGTTGCTATGAGATACATAGTTTCATGTGGCAGTAGGGGACTATGTTTTTTGAAATTTGTAAAAAATAAAAATATTTAAATCTAATTAGAAAAATATCTAATATGTCCACAACAAATCCAAGAATGGAGACTAAAAACTAGTTGACTTACTCTTCCCCTAATTCACAATCTTGACATAGAAAATATAATAATTTATAATAACTAAGCAATAGGTCTAGTGGAAAATATGAGCAACATTATGGAACAAATTTAGATTTAAAATTTCTTGAGAAATCCAACCTCTTTTAGCCTACTCATGGGTCTATGTGAGTGATTTCAGAAAAATACTCTAAACTCCTGCAACAAATCCTCTCTCTCCTGTAGCTTCTTGTAGTTTGTTTCCTATAACTTTGAAATTCTGAGCTCGATGCCCTGTAGCTTCCTCCTATAGTGATGGAACATTTGTTGCAAACCTATTAACACTTGTTTGCATGAAGAACATTAAATGGAAATAGGTGGTGATTTTCAATCGATTCCTTGTTTAGTGGAGATGATTTAGGGTAGTGGATGAGGAAGGATCAACGCACAACATTAAGTTGGCCTACCTACCCTCATCAAAATTTTCACAACCCACCTCATCTGTCATCAATAGATGAAAATGACCACCATTTCAAAAGATAACCGATTTGTCTCATTTGTCATCCCACAAATGGTAATAACTTTTAGACAAAGTGGAGTTGCTTTCCGACTTTTGCTAGTTTGGTTGGTTATTAAACCATTCCCTTTTTGCACAAACAATGTTTTCCTTATGATTTGAATGAATTCATAGGGTGAGTGTTAGAGAGTTTTGTATATTACGCTTAACTTTCATGGTGTTGGAGAGTGTTATTTGTTCATTTGCGGGTGTTTTCAAGGTGTTATTGGTGAAAAAATAGTCCTGTAGTAGCTTACAGGAAATCATGTAGTTGCTTAGGCCACGTTTTTAAAGCTAGAATGAGTGACTTGTTGATGTTTTTGTTTTGGGTATTTTGGCATTTTATGTAGGTTGTGGTCCTTTGCAAGAGTGGTTTTTTTATTCTGGAACTTGAGCCTGTAATAATTTTGTAGGATGTTATAGGACTATGTAGTCTATTGTAGCAGTCACAAAATACCTTCATGATAATTAAAATACTCTTCTGAAGTAGCAAGAGACTTAATAATTCATGGAGGAACAAATGATTTTGATGGAGAGGGCTTTTGTTGTGGCTATGGTGGAAAAAATAAATAAGTTGAGTTGTTGTAGGGTTAGAAATGGAGAATAGTGGAGTTGGTTTCATAACAAGGAAGAACTAGGATATGATTGCATGGTGATGAAAGAGGTAGTTTTTAAGATTCTTCTTGTGTCTTTCTCTAGGTCAGATGCCAAAAAATTCCTCAACCTGTAGCTTTTTCTCAAAACTATGTCTTCCTATAGAATTACATTACTTTCATGTAGTAGTTCAGGGAAGCTGCAAAAAATGTATGGGAAGGAGCTAGTTGTGACAAACCCTTATGATAAAACTCCCCGTTGTAAATATTTATGAATGATAATATTGCAGTGAAATTGTGAAATTAAAATGGATTGGCTGAGATTTGGGACATGGGTTTAGAGCTTTGGAGGAGGAGATTGCTTTGGAATTTAGGAGATTACTAATTAAGTGGTTTCATAACAAGTGACCTGGGGAAAATCGTCATAACTTTCTCTCTGAGCATAAGATTGAAATTTCGTAAGAAGGTACAGAAAGAGGACGGACTATAGTTTCTTGGATATATTTTTCAGAGGCAAAGGTCAAAATAGTGACACATGGCACTTCATACAAGTTCGCTCTTCTGAAAAGGTCTATAATCAGGTCACTGTGGGAGATTTGGCATAACTCTTC
>APFE031532966.1:24773-42102 GCA_000404065.3 Pinus taeda
CCATATTGTTACTATTGTGCCCCATAGAAGCCCACTATTGTTATTATTGTGCCCTTACACTATTATTGTTATGTAGGCTCTGATTATGTTATGACCCCTTAGACTCCTATATATAGAGAGGATGTCTTTTCATTTGAATCATCGAAGAATTTTTCATTTATGTAATGTAAAGGAGGTTGCCCCCTCGAAGAGGCTGAATTCTAAGGCGTTGATCTCTCTTTTCTATCTTATCTTGAGTTGGTTTCATAACAAGGAAGAACTAGGATATGATGCATGGTGATGAAAGAGGTAGTTTTTAAGATTCTTCCTGTGTCTTTCTCTAGGTCAGATGCCAAAAAATTCCTCAACCTGTAGCTTTTTCTCAAAACTAGGTCTTCCTATAGAATTACATTACTTTCATGTAGTAGTTCAGGGAAGCTGCAAAAAATGTATGGGAAGGAGATAGTTGTGACAAACCCTTATGATAAAACTCCCCGTTGTAAATATTTATGAATGATAATATTGCAATGAAACCGTGAAATTAAAATGGATTGGCTGAGATTTGGGACATGGGTTTAGAGCTTTGGAGGAGGAGATTGCTTTGGAATTGAGGAGATTACTAATTAAGTGGCAACTTGACTAGACGATATATTTTGTAATTATAAAACATAAATGTAAATGATTAAAAACAAATGTGGTAGATTGGCATGAGTGTGGAACAAACATATTCATTAGCCATAGGAAGTTGCAATTGGATGGAAAATGGCATAACAACAAGCCACCACCATATAGTTACAACAATAATGACGGAAAAGGAGACTCCTAGATTCCAGAGGGAGAAGGATCCCATGATGTGGCAGGAAGAAGGGGGATAAATAAAATAGGGAATTTGAAGAGAGAAGGACAAAGTGTGTATAAGCAAGATGATTCTAAAGAAAGGGAGCGAAAAAATTTGGAAAAAAGTTCAAGGAGGACAAGATACCACTGTGGGACAGTGGGCAAGAGAAGAAGAAGGTCACTGGACAATTGGAAAGGGAAACATGTTTTCGGTAGTGAAAACTAGAGGAACATGGTGGACATGTCTTAGTTGAAGGGTAGAGGTTCACTGGACTCTCGTTTTGGGTGGAGACCTTGTTCCTTTAGATTCTTGGTTAAATAGTATCCAGGGTATATTCTTATGCTTGGTTGTAGGCTTAATAATTATTTTAGTGAGCTATGGATTCCCAATTTAGGGTGGATCCACTAAAAGTATTGTTGTCTGATTATTCCTAGTTAGCTATGGACTCCTAGTTTAGGGTGGAGCCACTTAGGGCATTATTATAAGGGTGGAGGTGGTGCACCCTCCAGATTCCATGCATTAGCTGGTGAGTGGAAATGGTATAATCTTTGGATTCCCTACATTAAGTAGAAGGTGGAGATGACATAATATCTAGGTTCATTGTATTAGTTGGTGGGTGGAGATGGTATAATCTTTGGATTCCCTGTATTAAATGGTTGTTGGAGATGGTGCAATCTCTAGATTCCTATTTTCATCTGGTAGTGTTTATTACTTCCTTTGAACACTCCTCCTTAAGCTTTGAATCTAGCTTGGGGATGGTTGATTGCAAGAAAGACTTGCAGTGCAGTTATCCTATGGTTGGATGGAGAGTTGAAGTCCCAATCTTAGTTTCTAGGGTCATCTATAATACAAGGTAAGTGGTTTTGCTTGTGATATTGTGAATTCCATTTCACTATTATGTTATGTCATTTCTATATGGCATGTGTGGTTAATGGAAATGTTCTTATTCATTGGGTATTTCATATGAATGCTTGAATGACAAATATGCATGTGTGGGAGGCTTGAAACTCCCTATAAATATATCATGTCTTTAATAAGTTATTTATGGCTACTTGAGTAGTTCTTACACTCTAATATAATGACTATGTTAATTCTAGAATGGGTGTGCCTAAGTCCCAATGTTAATTAATTCGTGGTTGGATGCATGGGTTGCGGGAAGATTGAAATGGTCGTTGAGGGCTCTAAGTCCACAACTACCCTAGTAAATTCATTTTAATAATGAGAAAATGAAGGAAAAGTGACTACCTATATGAGGAAGAGTTCCAACAAGCTTCTTTATTACGTTAAAGCTTGGGGTGGTTGTGAGTAGCCATAATTATCTAAGTGTTTAGAGGAACTTGAAAGATGTGAAAATTTTTCTAAGTGTTGAGAAATATAAATGTTAAGAAAAAGAGAGAATGCATCATGAAAAATCCCAAAGAACTTTTTAAATGGGGAAAAATACAAAAACAACATTGCAAGAGGGCAGATCCCAACACTTTGGGAGTTCAGGGTTCAGGGCCGAAAAAGGAAAAGAATTGGTGGAAACAGTTCAAAGGTCAAATATCAAAAGGCTTGAATACTAGGTTTACCCAATGTATTTCAAGGCCTAATGTGGAGTTCAGGGGATGTTCGGTGAAATCATTGTCGCTTTGGGCCCTAAATACCAAACAACCCACTAGGTGTCTGGTTAATGGGCCCTAGGGAAGGCAAGGTTGCATATGCCACGATGGCAAGCCACAAGGCATAACATGGGTTAGAAAGGTAGTGACGTAGCCCACCTTAGTGAGGTGGGGTTACCACTTGGGCATGATGTGGCCACATGTGGGTGCCACGTGGAAATACTTTGCTGACATGGCTAAGGGTTTTTGTAAAAACTTGAAGTTACCATAACTTTTGATCTAGGTGTTGGGTTTCAATAAAATTTATATTGCTGGGAAGCTCTTGATGATATGGACATGATGGTGGTATTGGTTTTTATTTTTGAATAATTTTAAAAATGAGGAGTTTTGTGACCCCATTTCCATGACAGTACTATGAAGGTTGGGTTAGAACAAAGTAACCCCTCTCATATAACTTGGAAGGTCCAAGGGGATGAGATGGATTGTTACAAAGTAGTATCATAGCAAAAGGTTCAATATTAGACCTCTTGAGATGATTTAGGGCTCTAGCACATTAATACAGTGTTAGGACTTATTATAGAGTATGGTAGTCATATTGATTGATGATATATGATGTTGTGGAATTTACTTGTGATATTTGCATATAGTATGTGCGTAATGATTTTGATATGATCATTGACGTTAATAGACATATTAACTTGAGATGTAATGTTTCGGCTAGCCTTGCATCGACAAACTCATAATAACAAGCCAAGGTGATAATTTATATTATGTGTTTATGTTTTGGTTTCTCTAATGGTTATGTTTGTGTCCAACATGACATAAGAGGATATTAAGGAACAATAAAGGTGAGATGATCTAGGGGATAAAAAATATGCTCAAAATTAAAACGCTCAAAATCTTCCGAAACCAGTGCCAAATCGGATTGAATCACCTCAATCCGACATCATATGAGAAAGTTATCATGTGTTGAAGTTTTTGGCAAACAACTAAAATGTCAAAGTGAAGGATTGTTTGTGTAGTGTATGGATGCCACGTGGTAGTTTGTACGATGATGTAATGCTGACATCATCAACTGATTGGGCTGTACATATAGCAAGTGGACTAATGGCATGAGGGAACATGGTGCATGATGAATGGGTGTATGAATAATGTGGTGGAAAAATCATAGGTCATCACATGGGCTAATCAAAGGTCGCCACATGGCCCAATGAGAGGCCACCACATGGCCTCGGGAATGGCGCCAAAAGTTTTGTGTGTTAACTGACCAACTCTGTGGGATTTGACCCCATGAACTCCCAAACGTGCAACAAACTCCCGACCAACCAAGCTACAAGTGGTTCTTGTTAACTATGGTGAATGACTTACATTTATTATGATATGGTCTGAAGGTTGGGGGGAAGGGCGGTTCGGTGGGCGCGCCCAATCGGCCTGACCCTTAGCTTGTGGATCATCCATAGAACCATCGATGGAAATAAGGGGGTAGACGCATGGCACCTTGCCCGTGCCCAAGGCACAACGATCAGGTTGTATGAATGCACATGGAATCGAGGAAGAGGTAAACGAAAGGGCACGTGGCCTATGGCTTGCGAGCCTCGGTCATATGATGCCACATAACCAAGAGTGCGATAGTTGGAGGAGGGGCTTCGGCCCATGTTTAAATTTTTTTAATTTTGATATTAAATACAAAACAAAACCTCTGTCAAAAATTGGGGCTCGAACTCGGGACCTCAAAGTTTCTAATTGGGCGACAAACCAATACACCACATGATTGTTTTGTTGCCAAGTTTTGTAGAGAAAACCAGTTTGTAGAGCTATTTGCAGGAAATTTTGAAGGATGAGGCCTATCTTGGCCATTTCTCAACCTTTTTGAGACCAAGAAGAGCCTACACAGGGGTTTTTGGGCATTATGAATGCAATGATAGTGTAATTTTTGTAAATTGAGACTTCTATGTTGATGTATTTTAACATATGAGAATATAATAAAAAAAGGACACCATTGGAAGCTGGACCTGGAGATGTAGCCCAGGAGGAGTGAACTTCGTCATCAATTTGTTGTGTTTTGATGCTTCATGTTATCCATTTTATCCGTCAAATTCTGCAAAATTTACTTTAATTTGTGTGCTTTTGCAATCATGATCCATTGCTTAAAAGACATAAACTAGCTTGAAAATCATTTCATGAAACCTTCATTTTTAATTTTTTTAGATCAATTTGGTATTAGAGCATGGTTTTTGTGAAGGTTTGAAAAAATTTGCAAGGTTTTTGAATTCTTACAAGGTCTAAATTGAGAAGAGGAGAAGGAGCACTTTAACAACCCAACCCTCAAATTGGCTCAAGGAGACCACAAACTCCACAAGTTATGGCACATGAAGAAGGACAAGGACAAGAGCTGATGTCTGAGGATGAAAGAGATTTTAGAAAATATTTCTTTGATATAATTGAGATGGTGAAAGTTTTGTACAATGAGAAAACAACAAGGTTGCAAGGAGAAAGTTTTGATCAACCGAAAGGTGATGGTGGTAATGGGATTAAGCCTCCACCTCCTCCACCACCATCCTCACCTCCTTTTTCACCTCCTTTATCCCATAGAACTACTCCTTCTACTTCTCCAAGAGAACATGCTAAGTATCCTTTGATTAAGCTTAATGTCATGTGTGAATTGCCAATGTACAATGGGGAAGTAAATGATGAAAAGTTGGATAATTGGGTTCGTCAAATTGAAGTATATTACAAGATTAAAAAGATTAATGATGATGTCACGAAGATCTAGCTTGCTTCTCTTTGCTTGGAAGGTTCAACCCTCATCTGGTTGGAGGCCAAACCTCAAGAAGATTTGAAGAAAAGTGGTAAAACAATCTCTTCTTGTAATGATTTTATCGTTGCATTAAGAAGGAAATTGATCCATTAGCTTACATGCAAAAAGAAATTATGGATTGGTAAAATTTTAGACAGGCTAAAGGTCAAAGTATTAAAAGTTACACACAATAGTTTAGAAGAAGATCTTTGATCTTGGGTGTTGATTTAACTTCACAAGATACTCTCCTTAAGTATATAGGTGGATTACATAGTTATTTGAGACATACTATACTTATGTTTAATCCCACCAATCTAGATGAAGTATGTGTTCAAGCAACTCATTTAGAATCAAGAGGCAAGAATGTTCCTCAAGAGTCCAACAAGAAACCTTTTAAATCTGGATACAATGGAAAGGGGAAGTTTAAAGGCAAAAGTAAAAAGAATGCTGCTGTAAAAAAAGAGGGAGAGAAACTTACTTGTAAACATTTTTCAAAATATGGCCATGATGAAGACCACTGCTGAAAATTACATCCATAATTAAGACCAAATAAGTTCAAAAACAAGGGTAAACAAAAGATTGTTGCTACAACTCAACAAGATCTAGGATCTGATTCAGGTGATGAAACCAAAATCACAACCATGGGAATGAAAGGTATAACTTCTAATGCAAATAATAGTTCTTCTAGCAACCCTATTGAATCTAAAAATGATAAAGAAAGAAGTGATATTTTCCATATCAGAGTCATTACAAAACATAAAAAGGTTGCTACATTATTTTATAGTGAATCTCAAGTAAATCTTATCTCTGAAACAATTTTCGAGAAACTTAATTTAGAGACTCCACCTTATGCAAAACCTTACCCTTTGGGTTTGATATGTGATGATGCCAAATTGCAAGTGACAAGAAAATGTAAACTCAAATTTTCCATCACTGCTAATTTTATAGATGAGGTAGAGCTTGATGTTTTACCACTTGATATTTGTGGGATTATCATAGGGAGTCCATATTTTTATGACCGAAAAGCCATATTCTATCATCATGGGAACAAATATCATATTTTCAAAGATGGAGTTGAGTATATTGTTAGAACATGTTGCAAGAATATGAACTTATCTCTTGTTAGTGTTGGTCAAATGAAAAGGCTTGTGAATGCTAGTAAGAATTTTGTGTTGTTGATGATTAAAGTTAAAGATACTACTAAATCTGAAGCTTTCTTAGGATGTGATTCCAAACTCAAGCATAATTTGGTTGAAGTTGCTAACACTTATGACAAGATGTTTCAGGAACATGAAGGGTTACCTAAGAGGAATCCAACATGAGATTCAATTGTAGTAGGATGCAACACTTCTGAATATTGGCATTTATAGAATGTAGAAATTAAGAAGAAAATTCAAGAGCTGCTTGACAAAGGGGTCATCAGACCTAGTACACATCCTTGTGGGTCTCATGATCATAGGGTATTAAAAGTATAGTTTTATGGGCACTTTGGCTTGTTGGGAATAATATGATTTTCAAGGGAAGGATTTATTTCCAATAAAGATAAGTTATTGGGTAAATTATGCATATAAAGGAATTTGTCCCAAAAGGATAAGCCTCCCAAAATCTTAAAAGTTCTTGAAATTGACCATACTAAAGCATGTGGGTGTTTTTGTTATCATCCAATATTTCTCCCTAGGGTTAGTATTCTTGAGACATTATGTCGATTGACCTTTTTTTGGGCCTCATACCTTTGTTTTTCTAGTCAGGACACCTGGTCACTTGGAGGATGGCTTATCTGTGCAAGTAGAACCTTCCAATCGCTAGAAAAATGCCTTATGCGAGCAATTGTAGTCCAATTTTCCCTATTTTGTGCCTGCAATCGAGGAATCTTTCTAGAGTTCTGTGGTTCCTAGGATATTAGTTCGACTCATCACCTATTCAAGCTAGCCAAGACTTATCAATGGGAAGCTTCCATAACTTATCTTCATCCTGAGCATCTACATTCATCCTCTTAGGACCTATCTTCACCCTATTTATACTGGACCACTTGAGATGGTGAGGCTAGCTTTTAGATCGAAAGTTTATGCTTTGGCATCAGATTGTTGGTCAAAGAGACAGAGTTTGTGAGTGATATGCTGCTATAATATTCGTTCTTCATGGATCTTTTCTTGTTGTAGTGGGGAGACTCTACAGAATTTTGGAGAGGCATCCTGGGTGAAGGTATACTTGTATTTTGATTTTGAATAAATACAAAATCTATGTTCCTTGACTATATTTACATTTTTTTAGCAATGATATATGTTAATTATGTGGTGTTTTGAGCTAACAATCTTCAAAGGAAGATCAATTGTCGTCCTTGAGTGTTTGTGAATGTCTGTAGGTGTTGAGATTGAGTCCAAATGAAGAAAATTTCTTGAGTGGAGCACGAGGATTCTACTATGAATTCAAAACCCTTCACCAACCTACGAGGAGGCCAGGTGCACACTCTTTCCTTTATAGCATCTAGAATCGTTTGCTTGCTACATGTTTGAGCATTGGGTTTGGATTTGATTGTCTATCCATTGGTTGTTCTTTCTCTTATTGTCTGGTGATCTTATGTGGGTAATAGATCACAAAGCAATAGCTCCTTGCATGTAAATTTCATTACAACAGAAGTCAATGATAACATTCTTGTTCCTTGTCCGCTTCACCTTGGGTCTTTGTAGATTTCTCTCTTATTCCAAATTTTTGAGCTTCCCTAAAGTTTTCCCACTCTTTGCGGATTTTCTCAAGGCCTAATTTCCTGAATATTCAATATTTTTCTCCATTTGTGTGTGACTTTCTCATAATTTTTGGATTTTTTCTTTGGTCGCTGGCATAGCACTACATTTTTTTGTCTGTGTCTTATTGGTCACTACCTTGTTATTACAAGCCATCGACCAGTCGAAATTTGCACGACTTATCCATGCAATAGGCCTTCTTGCCTTGAAATTTTTATTTTTCTCTCTAGAATTCTTGTCTCTTCTTTGGATATATGTTGGCTTTCTGTCTATTGATTGGTCTTGGTCAAGATCTGTCTTCTGGTGCCTGTGTTCCTTGGATTGGATTTATTTTGTTGAGACAGGTTTTTGACTTGTTTTGGCTCTTTACCCTCTTGTTTCTTTTCATTCTCTTAGATATTTGTTAGGTCTATGTTTTATGTTGCTGCGAGCTACTAATATTTGTTGGTTTGTGCCATTTCTGATTGGTTTATTTGAGGTCTTCCATAGTTGGTGTCTTTCATGGTTCTCTTGAACATATTTTGGTGCTTTGGTCAAGGCTTGTGTTCTTATGTCTAGATCTCATTCTCTTATCTATTTGGCTATTTTCAGGGACTATTTAAATCTATTTCATATCCCACTTTTGGATCCTTTTGGATTTTGTGTGGTTTTGTCACTTATTTCTAAGTGATCTCTTTCTTCTCTTGTTTACTTTCATCACAATTGGTGGTGTTGTGTATGTTTGTGTTGTTGTCATCTAGAAAAGTTTATTTGGGTGTGTTTTGATTTTCTGTTATCACTCCCATCTAATCTTGTTTAAGCCTTATTGCCTTTAGGGTCTAGTTTTGACCTTTATAGAACATTGGCTTTTGTTGAGCCATTCTACTACAGCCCTAGCTTGTTAACATTACCTTCCTCTTTCACTTTTGGATTTCGTTTTGATTACTTGAGTGTGTTTGTTTCTTTGGCTTTATTTTCCTAGATTTGACGCTTTTGAAGTGCTTTGTGTTCTAGCTTGGGGACTTTCCTTTAGCCTCTTTTCAGATGCTTTTATTTTTGGTTTCTTTTTGCATCAAAATATTTATAAATTTGTGCATTTTCAATTAAGAATTTGGTGAGAGGTGCATTATAATAGGCATTGGTGTGTTGTAATAAACTCTTGCCCTCCTGTAGTTAACATTCATTGAAGTGAAAAGGAGAATTTGCATATAGCTACATCAAGGTTACTAAAAAGAGTCATTCACACCATCTAAGTTTCATGCTGCAACCCAACTGTGTAAAAAACAACCACTTAAAATAATGTGATAATAAAATCAAGTAGACTCATCCTTTTCTTTTTACTGGTATTCCACCAACACTAGATTAGGCTAGTGTCTTGGAGATAGGTGTGTGAGTTAACTGCTCCAAGACTACAAAACAAACTTAACAACTTGCGGTAGGGAGATAAATTCACTTACATTAGTGTGGTATGGCAAGCCCTTCTAACATGAGGTTCAATCACAAATTCACACTTGGGTGAGGTAAGGTGACATACCCTATTTGCTTAGTTTTGGGTGGTGTGGATTACAGAATTTGCGCATATTACAAACAATGTTATTAGCATTTTATTTTAGCACTTGGGGGCCACTTGGGAGGCAACACTCAAGGGGGTTTTTGTCTTAGCTATTTTGGCATCATGTCTTGCCCTTGTGTGTTAATTTGGCTTATGCTTGTCCCCCTAGGACATATTATTGTTGGTGGTAACCTTAGTGGCCTATCCTTTTAGGGCTCATACACAGGTGCAGGGTTGGGTTAATCTTCTATGTACCTGGGACATATATTATTCATACTTTCTTAGTCCTCTCAATGGGTGCCCCATGACTAATAAGGGAAATTGGACCAAGTTCCCAGATAAAAGGGCCAGGAAGTAGGTCACTTGTATAACTGTCCCACTGCTAGTTTCTTTCTATTTGGTTTTGTTGTGTGACTACCTATTAGGAATTTTCTAGTGTGTGTTGTTTGGTTTGAGTCTGCAGTCTTGGCCTTAGGGTGTGTTCACTAACATAATTGTGTTCATTTATAATTTTTCACCCTGGTTGAATATAATCGCTACCAATCATGTCGTATTTACACTCCTTAACGGGGTGGAATTTATACTATTGCACAGAGAGTTCTTATCGGTGCTCAACAACCTGACCAACCCATAGTTGTGGAGTCTATACCTGGTCCTTTTGGTAATGATCTAATTTCTATTGAAATTTTGGTGGACGATTCTGCTGCTCCTGCCAATCCACCTTTAACCGATTCTTTAAGACCCGAATTTTTGTGGTTGAACCCTAATGGTTCCACACTTGCCTATACTTAATTTCCCTGTTAGTATTCTACCCTATGGAAGAATCTGAGTCATCTTTGCCTTCTGCATCAACAGTATTAGTTGCCATCTCATCCTTGCCACCACTTAGTGTGGTTGCACCTACTCCTCTATGTATGCCTCTCACATCTTCCTTGGGCATTCCACCGGTATCATCTATATCTCCTATGAATTTCTCGCATGTTTCCATGCCTACTTGTCATCTACGTCGATCATGGTAATTAATTATAGTTAGTCAGCATGGTTAGGGGTATTTTCTCTTAGATTTTCTTAACCTATGATTCCTATCCACCAGTCAGGTGTAGTTACTTATGGAAATGTGTGGGGGGGCTTATCAATTGCTCCTAGCCAACCTGGGGGCGATGTTTCTTCAAATATGTCACAAGCCTAGTATAATTTGTTGTTTGGAGGGACACCAACTTCTAACACTTTTCCTGGAATGGCTAGTTTACCTGGGGAAAACCCTGCTGATCTAGGTGGATATTGATGGCCACTCACCTATTCCACCTAGAGCTCTAGTCAGTTTCATATGTTCCCTTGTTTATTTCAGCATTTACTATTTTTAGCAGTTTTTTCGGGTCCTAAACTTTTGGAGCAGTTTTGACCCCCTAAAATGTGTTTTTTAAGGTCCACAATAAGCCCATTTCCATAGGAAAGGGAATGTCACAAATCCTGTAGTAATTAGAGAGACCTTTCCAATAAGGTATCATATGCGCCAAATAGAGATAATATGACCAAGTTACGACCCTGAGAAGTTGGCTGCCTAACTAACCCTAACGGGGCCCATAAACTCTTGGCGTTACATCTCCTGGGGTTAGGGTTTTGGTTGTTTAGGGTTTTCTCTTGTTGTTCAATAATAAATAGGCCCTTGAGCCTCATTGTAACATAATTCAAAGGAATGTAGCTGCCACATTTCTTCTCAGAGATAAGCTATCATTGCCCGAGCTATTTTATTTTCATTTTGTTTGTAAGCATATTTCAGTATTTTGATATTAATGAAATGAAGTGTTATTTCTGGTGCATCTATGTATTTATGGTTATATCTGTAGTTTGTTGCATTCCTATTTAAGTGTGGATCAGTGGTATTAAATTAGACTACTCTTTCTTTGTTTTTATTTGCATGTCCCCAACGAGGTCAGGATATAAGGAGTTAGGGATCGAACTGGTTGAACCTTTGCAAGACGAGCCTTGCAAACCCCCATGAACTCCCATGGTGGAAGAAAATAAAGACGAGGGGACAAGAGATCCTTTCAAAATATTTCTCAAGGAAGCTCTCGAGCGACATAGGAACATGATGATGGATAACTTTTCCTAGATCCTTCGACGGTTACCCACAAGTGACACATATTCATCCAATAGCCACTCTGGAGGTGCCACTCTTTTAAAGGTACAAGTTAACTTTTATATTCATATTTGAGGGCCAGAAAGATGCAGATGCCATAGATAAATGGTTGAATATGTTGGAAGTATATTTTTCAGTTCATGACTTTTCCACGCGAGAACAATATAACCCTGTTGGGAGCTATGAAGATAAATATATAAAGTGGACCACGCTATGACAAGGAAGGGACCAAGATGTGTCAAAGTTCACAAATGCTTTCCATACCCTCCGCACAAAGTTGGGTATCAAGGATTTTGAAAGGAATTTGGTACTCAAGTACCGCGATTGTCTACTGTTGTGTAGGAAGATTCTCTCTACGGATAGAGAAAATCCCTCTAGCCCAGGGGAGAGGGTCTAGCCACAAACAAGACAATCTGACATAAGTTTCCTTATATTGAGAATGGATAAAATCCTATCTCTTGTATCACTGATCCTTGTTTGATGATGTCCTTGTGTTCTTGCTCCAACGATCAACGCCTTACTTGTTAATTAAACACCTGAAACAAATAGACAAGAAACCAACGCACACATGATAACATGCAATAAATTTCAATCTACTTAAGAGGCTAAGGAGTCTTGAGCTACCAAATACAATATTGAAATTGATATAGGAAACAAAATATCAGTTGTATTATTATGACAAAAAGGAAAGTACAACCTTCACCTTAGCGTTGTAGGTTTCCTTCGGTGGGTCCGGATCCCAAGCATCACTCTAACATCTCCTCAAACACCTCAATCATGGGATTTTAAGGTATCTTCTCCTTGTTCACACCAAAACAATCTACAAGCTATTATCCCTTTAACAAACTCTTAACAAGCATAAAATAAGAACTGAGACTAGCAAGCTCTCCAATATTCCAAGCCGAATCCAAGATACATCCAAAAGCTAGCAAAGGTTGGAATAGCAGGGGATTATATAGGATGGGAGAGGGGATATGGTTCCTCTTATCATGGAAAGAAGCCTTATCTCTTGGGTTAGTTCCTTCTTAATAAGGGAAGGAGCCCAAATAGTCTCTCTTGTCTCTAACTCAACCAACCATTTACCAGACCTCTGCCCACGAAGCTTCTAGATCTGGAAGCTTCAATTCCATTTTTAAAAACTTTCCAGAAGAGGACGGACGTGGGTAATCAAGGGTTAACAACACTGATCGGCGTAGGGCTCAGTGTTATTCTCAACAAATCAATGCGGGGAAGAAACTAATGGATAGCACCAACCTCTAAAACTGGGTTTAATGGAAGTATCTTTGGAAATGATGTAAAGGGAAAATGCTTTCTGATGGAAAGTGACTTATAGAGATGTTCTTCATGATAGGGAAGTACATAGGGTTCACTATAGAGGTCGTCCAGGATCGAGGAACGAGGAGTATAGGGACAATGGAAAATTGTTGTGTAACAGATGCCCCCTAAAGCATGAAGGCCGAACAAGAGTGAGGGGTGAAATACTTTACGAGTAGATTCAAGGAATCAGATACCATTGTTGGAAAACCTGCAAGTCAAACATACATATACATATCTGAACTCATAGTCATGCCTAATAAATCAGAGAGGCATATAACAATACATGAATCCATGGTATAAGCACAACTATCCATTAAGAAAAGGATCATGTGCATGAATCCTCGGCATTGACGCAACCATTCGACTGAGGTGATAAAAAATGATACCCACAGCATGGTCGCAACTATCCATCTAAAGAATCATGTATACAATCATGAATTCATCACTCGCAACCTGGACTTTTGTAATCTGAGCCCAAGGTCTTGCGCTCCAACATGACCCAATCAAAGTACAAATTCTAACATGTGAATAGACGTGCTGAAGTCAAACATGCTAGAAAATCACTTGATTATTGGCCAATGATTTGAACTGTTAACAAGCGTGAGAGAAACCACCCATAATGTTAATGGCTCTCAAGGTACTATCAGTACAATTCACGAAGTTTTAATAAGGAACTAAAGTCAAACACCTGTGAAAACACATGATCGAGGGAAAATGATGAGAACCTGTTGTCGAGTGTGAATAACTTTCCATCGAGGCATGCAAGCTCCAAGGTACTGGAAAGGATTTTCTAGATCAAATTCCTGGATAATGAGCTGAAGTCGACAGGAAGTGATCTGTGAATGAAGGTCATAATGAGTGCTTCATCATCAACATGAAATGGGAAACACAATGAATGATAGTAATCCAAGATGGTGACATATGATCAGACAAAGTATAGGTAGGAAGACTTCTCTTGAACATGTGGATGACACGACTCCGAAGTTTGGAAGCATTTTACATCATAGGATCAAACGTCATGGTGATGTGGCAGAGATCATATGAGAGGTTTAAAATGGATAAACCAAAACCTAGGGAGGCAAGTGACAAAGTGAGGATGTCCAAAAACCTGACACGAATAAAAGATGAGTGTCAATGCTAAGAGCGGCATGCTGCCTTGAGTGAAAAATACAACTGATGAAATACTTCCAATTCCCCCTCACCATTTTTGGCAAGTACCCCAGTTATTTTTACACAAGCTTGATAGGGATAGAATATGCTTGTAATATAAGTCCATCCTTCAGATGGATCCATCCTAGTAAGTTTTACGAGCCCTAGGAAGGAGTAGCTCTGTCTCGTCATAAATTCCTATGTCATTTAATCTTTTAACGAGTCCGACAAAGGTGAAACTCGACATCTTTTCCATGTTTAGAGAGTTTGAAAAAGACACGGAAAAGAAAACTCCAAAAGTTCCCTTTTTGTAAAGTTGTCTCTTGAGCCCGAAAAGGTAGAAAACAATACTCGAGAGAACCTCCTAGCCATGTTCGACTAAGGTGTAGCTTTTTCGTAAATAGTTTTATCCAACCTAAAAAAGGGGTAAATATATAGTGGGTAAACGACGTTTCGTAGCCTTTAACAAGTTCAAAATGACAAGAGCTCGACAATATTTTCATATTTTGAGAGTCAGAAAAGAGCTCAAAGATGACTCCCTGATTTTATTTTCTTTAACGAGTCTAAAAGGGAAAAATACTCGACAATCTTTTCATTTTTTAGGAGTTATAAAAGAGCTTAAAGGTGACTCGTCCTGGAGGAATGAGTGGTATAAAGGGTAGGAACTAGTTCTGGCTATGGTGGAACTGCTAAAAAACTAAGAGGTCAAGAGGCTAGCTAGAAAAACCACTCATAGTTGCAGTTCCTCAAGAAAGGAAAAACATCCCAGTGAAAGCATATGATCGGCCAAAGAGATGGTGGCGATGGAATGAAACAACCAAGGCTCATCTAGCAGAAATTAGCTAATAAAAACGACAATCATGAGATGTAAATTGGGCATGGGTTCATTTTTACACAAGCTTGAACCATGGGGAACGCTGCTTGAATTCCGTTTCATGTTTACACAAGCTTGAAATGAAAAACTATGCTTGAGTTTGTTTCATTTTTACGCAAGCTTGAAACAAAGACAAGCTATGCTTGAGTTAAATGCCCCTCAAGCTTCATTTCATTAAGCTAGGTGGATGGAATGAAGGTTCACTTTCGAGATCCAAGAAAGACTCGACTGGGATTTTACGAGATATTAAGCAAAGACTCGACTTGGAAAAGGGAGTTGTTTCATTTTTTGACGAGGTTGAAACAGTAAAAGAACTATCGTCAAGAATCCTTGTTTCATTTTTTAAGGAGATTGACCCAAGACAAGGAACTATGCTCTAATCCATTGTTTCATTTTTTAATGAGTTTGACACAAGACAAGGAACTATGCTCAAGACTTCTTGTTTCATTTTTTAAGGAGCTTGACACAAGACAAGGAACTATGCTTCGATCCCTTGTTTTATTTTTTAGCGAGCTTGACACAAGGCAAGGAACTATGCTCTTACACTTTGTTTCATTTTTTAACGAGGTTGACACAAGACCAAGAACTATCCCTGTGATTCCTTGTTTCATTTTTTAAGGAGGTTGACACAAGACAAGGAACTATGCTCATGGAATCGTTGTTTCATTTTTTTAACGAGCTTGACACAAGACAAGGAACTATGGTCTGATCCCTTGTTTCATTTTTTAACGAGCTTGACACAAGATAAGGAACTATGCTTTGACACTTTGTTTCATTTTTTAACGAGGTTGACACAAGACCAGGAACTATCCTCACAACTCCTTGTTTCATTTTTTAAGGAGCTTGACATAAGACAAGGAACTATGCTCATAGACTCCTTGTTTCATTTTTTAACGAGCTTGACACAAGACAAGGAACTATGCTCCGGACACTAGTTTCATAGACCATATGAGAACATGGCTCCCAATATGTCCTAACTAGACGAGAGAATCATGCTCTAGGAGGAATACATGTCAATGGGTACTAATGAAAGATAGGGTTCCAATGCTCCCAATACATAATGTACTATACCATATGTGCAATCATCAATATATGTGGAGACGGAACGGGTAGCCACATAATTGACTTGTGGTAGGGAATATACTGCTTGCGAACAAGAACCAATAGGGGACGAAGGTTACAAAGGAGGTACGTGGTGACCAATGAATGACAATTGATCAATGGTCACTATTCTCCCTTCGCGTGGAAAACAAACCATAAGGAAAAGTTTAGGAAAAAGAGATCTTATGACATAAACATAGTCGCGTCCAAGGAGAATGTTATGAAACCAACTCACAAAAAGATAGGAATAATGCTTTAGAATTTGCCTCTCGAGGGGAAACCTCCTTACATTACACAAATGATGATTCTTGGATGATTCAAATACAAACTCCTTTTATATATAGATATAGGATTATAAGGAGTCACATTAAACGACTAACATGATAATTAAAGGCACAAAAAAGTAACAATAAGAGGATTCTATGGGGCCGTAAACAATATGGGAAACTAGGGGCACAACAATATTATAAGGGATACAATACAATAGTAATGGGTATCATAGTATTATAGGGACTAAATGCCCCTCTCCTTCAAAAAAGTGTTGTCTCAACACTTGAGTAGTTCTGGATGCTTCTGTATAAAATTCTCATCCTCCCATGTGGAATCTTCAGCAGATAAGTTCTTCCACTTGATGAGATACTCCGAAATTGATCTATTTCGAGCTGTCGAGTTCTTGTTTCTGTGACTGTTTCTGGTTCCAATATAAATTTTCCTTCCTCGTCAAGTTCTGGAAATATTGTTTGAACTGGGAGCTTGTCGCCTATAACCTTCTTTAAACATGAAACATGGAAAATTGGGTGCAGTCGAGAAGCTACAAGAAGCTCCAATTTGTATGCCATAGTACCAATCTTTTGCAACACCTTGTATGGACCATAATACTTTGGTGATAATTTATTATCCTTCTTAGCTTGCTTGAGGGACATTTGTTTATATGGTTGTAGCCGTAGGAATCCCTAGTCACTTACATCAAAACTTATTTCGCTGCGATGTTGATCTGCCTGTTGTTTCATTCTATTCTGTGCCAAGACAAGCTTATCCTTTAAGTGTTGGAGGACTTGTTGTTGATGCTCGATGTGATGTTCCACTGCTTGAACCTTAGAAGTTTCTCTTTAATATGACGTGACGGATGGTGGCTGATATCCATAAAGTGCCATAAATGGGGTCATTTTTGTTGCTGTATGGAAGGAAGTGTTATACCACCATTTAGCCAGAGGCAACCATTTGACCCATTGTGTCTATTTATCAGATACAAAGCAACGAA